>JAUJYT010001975.1:0-10048 GCA_033996565.1 Nanhermannia nana
CTTAAATTAAAATAAAAATATGATTTTAAATTGCTGTCAAACACGAACATTATTGCTAACGCTTTTCAATTTATTATTCTGTAAATACAATACTTATTTAATTACTAAATTTTCGATTTATATTGTTTTGATAAAAGTTTATATACTGTATAATAACTAAAGGGCGGAAAATATGTAAGTAAAAATTGAAAATATGTATGCAAATATGCATATAAAACCTTGCAAATACATGAAAAATATGCAAGCAAAAATTATTAATTACAATCCGAAATAATTCTCATTTTGATATCATCTTGGTCAAAAATCCTCAGTTTTTTAAACTATTTATGCGCAAAATTTCTAAAAGGACTGAATATGCAAAATAGAGTGTGTCGCAAACAACTTGGTTTTATGTGATTTGTACATTTTTAAGGTGCGAAAGTATTATGACAACGTATATCAAACTTTCAAATATGCATTTTTCCGCCCTTTAATAATAACTTTTAATTAATTCCAAGTGAGCTATAATTTAAATTATTTTCAGAATAAGCAAAGATTAAAACTGGAATCAACTCAATAACTTTAATAATATCTTTATCTCCAGGCCTGTTGTCTTGATTTTGAGAATTCCTTGATTTGATAGCATCTTATTATCATAATCTTTGCTGATATAATCAGCAATAATATAATCAATTGAGATAATAGATAGAAAAAGCCCAAAAGTGCACAAACTTTTCATTGAAATATATCTTGATTTAGATAAACTTTGGTTTATATTACAAATAACTACTCTTACTATTGAGGAACTTATCAATAAATTTAACAAAATATGATTAAAAGACAAGGTGTGACTGACTTTTACTTGTAAAATACATATACAATACGTATTGAGAAATAGGTGCGTCTTTTTATGCAATGTTATTCCGTTTTTATATAAAATCCGATAACATTGATAAAAATCAGAATATTTTCCTCGACTGAGATCTTCACTTTCAATAATCTATTATCTCATAGAAGGACTCGAGTTATTTGTTTTGATGGGAGATGAAAGCGCATCCAACAACTAATAATCGTATCGCTTATTATCTTATCTCTATTATAGTATTGCATTTTGTTGGTGATGAACAAGAAATAAAATATAAATAAGAGACAAAGAGTGTATGCATTATAACTAATCTAATCGGTGGATCACACGCTTTTGAACGATTAATCTCTGTCTTACAACAAATGTCTTACAACTTTTTGTCACATAAATCATTTTGTCAATTATTTCAGTTCATATAATTTGGTTGCTTTGCTCTGTTCTAAAATTATTTTTTAAAGTCAATCTAAATTCCAATTAAATAAAAGATGTAGTAATACACAGAGCAACAGAATCTGGATCTGGAATAACAGAATATGGAATTCAAAGCAGTTCGATTCGGGAATAGCGGTAGAGTTTCATTATTCAAAACAATCTTTTAATCGAGAATTATCGGGAAAATAAAACTTAACCCAAAAATTATATTTTTTGTTATAGATTTTAATTATTGCTTTTTGATTAAATTAACGGACCCTTTAGGTGAGTGATTGAGATTCATTTCACTTAATTCATAAAAATGTGTGATATGGTGCGTGTGTCCCCTTTGACCCCTTTGCCCACCGCTGTTAGGCTCTGGATTTTGTTAAAATAAAATAGAAAAATAGATTCACTAAACGCTCATTTTTAGTCATTTGTGGGTTTATCTAAAAATTAAAACTTAATATAATTAATAATTAATTGAACAAAAAAGTAATGTATGACAGCATTAAAGTTATGCAAACTTTTCTTTAACTCTAAAGCATTGAAAAGTTAGTGTATAAGTAGTGACACCTCTCTGTCAAATACTTGTTATGGTTTTGTTACTGTATTTTCAAATGCATTGTCTCTAATATCTGGCGATTAATGAGTGCTTTCAATGATAAAAAGCTATTAATTAACAAAATGAATGAAAATAACACTCAATTAAGTAATTCTGAGTTTGTTATCGACAGAAAAGAAGGCATTGATTTGAATAGCGATCAAAACAACTCAAACAATGACTCAATTGATTCAATGGAAGCGCTTATTGTCGAAAATCAACGTTTGATGTCTTCATTGGATTCAAAGCCAAACCGTTTTGATTACAGTTTAATAAATGAGTTAAAACAGAATTTAAGTCAAAACCAAATCTGGAAATTAGAAAGAATTGAAGGAATTCTTAGCGTATATTCGAATGATTGCAATAAATTGCTGTCATTCTCAGCAAACAATCAAAGTATTGACATATGATTTACAATATATTTGATCCTAATTTACATTTAACTTACATTTAATTCATTTGTAGACCATTTCAATGCAATCCTACATAAAGTCAATGAAAGCGTTCATTACATGCAAAACATTCAACACTTTGAACGCATTCATGACTCAAATGATGACAACTTTATCAATAATTTCTCATTTGATTCAATGGTAAATACGGATAAAGAGAACCAATTGAATGCTTTGAGACAAGAAATGATAGCAACCGAAGAACAGATCGCTCTCATGGAAGTGTTTCTGCTCGAGAATCAAAGTATTGCGGAATTACAGAAAACTGTGTCAGAACTCGAAGATAGCATTGAAAGCGTTAAGAATGAAACCAAACAATTAAATAAAGATGTTATGACTCTAGAAGTCTTCGCCAATGTTTTTAAATAGAAATACAATTTTGATTCATTTGATTTCAATTCTCATTTATCATAAATCTTTACATAATGTACACAATTGTTAGAAAATGTGTATTTGATTTGTTCTTATATTTTGCTTTTCATTAATAAAAAATTTGTTTTCTTCGTCAGAAATAGTAATTAAATATTTCTTGTGATCGATATCTAGATTTTTTTCATAAAGTAAGAGTACAGTAGACATCAGTCAATCAAAAGAATGTTTTATGTTTGAAATTATATTTTTAAAAATGAATGTAAAAAATTTGTTTTATTGTAATACTTATACCCGTTTATATCACTTTTTCATTTAGTCTTTCGCTTAACTTTATAATTGAGGTCTAATTTATTATTTACTTTAATTATTTAAAATTTAGAGTCATTTATATCACAATTAATAATAATTTAAGTCAAAATCTTATTTTACAAATAATTGAGATTTAAGCTAAAAATTTAGTAAACAGTTTGCAAACTTTGATAAAGCAAATTAAAAACAATGGTTAAAATAGAAATAATTTGCAGAGTTGAATGATTAGAAGAATTGCAAAGATCTCCCCTACAAAAGCACATAAAGAAAGACTTTTTCTTATTTCCGTAAAAAGTTTCGGCACATCTCTCTTTGTTATCACTGGGAGGCCTTTGCAAACACATCCTCTCAGTTGCCACCAAATGCTGGCCTTCGTCTTCACCTTCAATTGATTTTCCGCACCAACCACTTGCACACGGCTGAGCCTCGACTGCACTCGAGTCTACTGTAGTTGAATTGTATTCAAACGCATCTTTACCTTAATTAATAAATAATTAGTTTGAGAGATGAGTTCAATTCATGTGAGCATTAAAGAAATAACTATTCATTTGTTATCTATTATTATAAAGTTTTCTTTATTTGATTCAATGATTCTTTTTCTTATTTTATTCAAATATAAATTAATAGTCAGTAAATCCCTGACCGATATGTATGACCTCATTATCTCTTGTTTTCGTTCGTCTTAAACATTACAATACATTACAATAACAAATTAAAAATCAATATAAAAGGATTGAATTCATGGAATGTTTAAGTAATTGTATTGAAAATAGCTTACAGTCTCCGAGTGGTCCTCTTGAGCGACAAACATAACATCGTTTGACTCTGGCTTTGGTTCTCAATAATAAAAAACAAAATATTAGAGTATAAGGTGTCAAATGGTTTACTTTAAACAGCATCACAAATATTTGTCTCACTTATAATTATAAAAATCTGATAAAAATCTGATTAAAATAAGTGATAATTAAAACCAATACGTATTATACTCATTGATAATACTTTTATTGGTGGAAAATATTTTGTGTAACAATCAGAATGAAATGTAGGACACCTTTAAGTCTGAGTTAGAATTGAAACATAATAGGTTTGTGGCACTCAAACTCTAAATTGGGTGCAAATATCAATAACCGGTTTTTCTTCTCAGTTCTTGAGGTGAATGAATGTTTGATATGTGACTTTGGGCTACATTTTATTGCTTTACTTATTACTTAGCGATGAGAGTGTTCTCTAAAATGTAAATTTATGTTTAATACGACTCATTATATCGCAATCAAATAAATTGTTTGCTTCCAACTGTCCAAAGACCAGAGTCTAAATTTCAGATAATAGACTTCCGGTTCATCTGATTTAACTAGAAATCAGATAAATTAATTTTATTTATTTCAGAGAAATTTATAATTTAGAGAATTATATTAAGATTTGGTTTGACTGATGGCATTGGGCTCGGGTTTAAGAACTTTTTAAAATGGATCTAAAGTTGACATATAATACTATCCCTATAGCCAAACAGTATACTGTAATTCGGTTATAATTGAATATTTTCTTCTAATATTGCTATTACTCTAACATTGATTTATTAAAAGTTAATTTAATATTTACTGTTAAAAATCTTTAAATAGTTAACTATTATTTGATTTCTTTTGAATCAAATTATATTTCATAAGTAATAAGAAAAGTCGACCGTTTTATTTGACGATTTTTGCTGAAATCAACTTTTCTCAAAAGTTTATTTATTGTTAATTTTTAAAATGATTTAATTTTTGGTCATACCATTTGAATAGATAAGTTGTATTCACATTATTATAGTGAAATTTTGGTGAACCTTTCAAATTACAATAATTATTATAAACTCTCTCAACAGATCTTTATTTACATAGTATGTGAAGTTTCAGATTATTTCAGATCGATTTGATCCGCTGTAAAAATATGTTTTTATGCAAAATCACGCTATAGTTGCTATTAATAACTTGAATTATTAACAACTTATCATTTTATCAAAGATCAAAACAAACTTCATAAGTATTTTGTTTGTTAGAACTTTAGTTTCATTTACATAAATCCTAATCAGATTATCAGTTTTGTCATCCAATTTACTATAAAGTCATGTCTTTCTATATTTTTATGAAAATCTTAATTTCTTTTGAATATCTGTCTATTGGTCTTCAACTTGTATTCTAAGTTGTTTATAATTGAGTTGTTTGTAAAGCATTTATTTTATTTTTTATGATAAATGCCATTATTATAAGTATTTAAAAAACAGAAAAAGATTCAGAAACATCATAAGAATTGAAATCTAGAAGTTTTATAAAGTATTAAAATGAGTTGATTTAGATGTGAATGACTTGGTTAGTTGTAAGCGTGATCAAGAGATGGTAGAGCTATGCCTTAATGGTAAGTATTTTCCTCTTCGTTATTATGTCTTTGGGGCACTTTTTGTATTGAACAGTTTTCAATGCGATAAAAAGAAAGGTAGGACTCAATGTGATGGAGTGAAAAGCAAGGATAGACTCATTATAGATCGACTGTTGAAAAAATATTGTCTTTTCTTTATAAGTATCATCGGTTGCATCTTCTTCTTGGTTGGTGTCTAATAATTAAATCATGAAAAACACATTATTGATCATTGCATTAAATATCGTAAGTATTAATTACTGAATGAGAAAAGTTATATATTATATGAAATAATAATTTTCAAAGTTAAAGGTGTTCGCGAGTGTGTCGGCAATCACTTAAAAGGCAATGCAATGACAATTTAATGCTAATTTCGTGTATGTCTAACACTAAAGGCATTTAATTTTGCCCTTAAAAGAACTTTTCTTTAAAGGATTGCTTCAAATATATATTTTCTGCACACAAGACAAGTGTCTTGTCTTTTAAACATTTAGTTTGTCATCAACTTTATGTTTTATGATTACTATTATAACTTTTATTTATCATTTGTTACCATAACTTATTCTTTCATTACTTTGCATGACTTTCTCTTTTACTCCATTGCTTTTCAGAAGAGCTAATTATTCAACCGGTTTTTCAGTGAAGGGCCACTATTTCGTTGAGACAAATCCGATAAAAAAACTTCAAATTAAGTTTCGAAGTATTTTCTCATTTTGTTCCTCTTATAATAAAATATGGGATACTGTACTGTAGCTAATAATGCAAAAAGCTCTTTAATTAAATCAATAGATAAAACTCAAATATTTGAGCCCAAGGCTAATATTGGGATTAAAGGAAAATATTTAATAAGCGCATGAAATTTATGCTTCTTTAAGGCTTTAAACATTACAGCGATTTGTATCATCAAAATTATGGGAATTAAAATTCAAAACTTTCAAAAATATTGAGCCTCTTCTTGAACTAAATAATCTTTCATTTAATATAAAATACCAGTAAATTATATAATAAAATGCAAATTACATCTCTTAAAAGCATAATAATTGGCACTTTTCTAGATTATACTCCCTTTAAGATCACAAGGAATTGATAGCAATAATAATAGTAATAATAGGAACGATATGAGACGTTTATTAATTAAACCTAATCATACACGAGGAGAAGGTATGGTCACCAGTGAGTTCGTATCGAAAAAAGTAAAAGGCAAGAACTGAATACAACTGCTCTCATTTCTATGTTACAAAATACTGTTATTATATTTAATTTAGTCATTTCTTTTACTAATTACTGACAAATTAGATGCAAATATGCAAATGCTATTAATTTCTTTTATTTTATAAACAATTTCTTATTCTATTATATACTTCCGCATATGCTTTGTATGCAAGCTTAATATGAATTTCACGAATCGCATGTCAAATAATAGCATTAATTTGCATTATTATTTCAATATAATCAGTTGCCCTCTCATGCGAACCCGAAGAGACAATCATAAACTTGAACTTTACTGAGCCATTCCGTGGTGTAGTACTCGCTGGTGATACGCAAAGTCGATGTAGAATACGAGGTGATGGACAATTAGCTTACGTATTACGAGTGCCTCATAACTCATGTGATACTCGACATGTGGTGAGTAATATGACAATCAAATTACAAAATTAGCTTTTGTTTTATTGAATATTTCATCTGAAAATTGGTTTTATCTCATATTTGTTTTCATAATTATTTATTATTATCATGAAATACAAGTATTCTTATTATATAAACATTTTTGACTTTTTACATATAGTTATAGTTAAACAGCTCTTTTGTAGCGCTTATGAATGGCATTAAAGCCATTTAATTCAACTCATTGAACTCAATAGTTGTCTTATGTCTGTAACTGATAGACTGTATATTTAGTTCTCATGCTTTCGAAAGTCTGCTATACTTTAATCAAACTTTTCTCTGACTGACCGAAACCTGATTTAGTCTGAATCATAGCTGCTGGCGTTGATATCATGGCACTACCACTTTGTATTTGTATTGTATGCCTAATGTGTGAGAATAAGAGACTAAACACTATCTTTTTTCTTATTCTCCTACAGATATCAAAAGGAAGTTTTGTTAACACATTATTTATAAGATTCCATCCGTCGCTTGAAATGGGTGGCGACCACTCCAAGACCATCGTATGCAAGTTCGGCACTGGAAGCTTTAATGTCAGCTAAAATTAACTTTAGATTAACTTTTCAAATGACTCATAGGATTCACATTTTAATATAATTCATAATTAATTTGGTTTAAAGTAATCATATTTTTTTATAAGTTAAGCAAAAATAACAATAATTTTTATTTCCTATTTGAAACAAATTATGATAAATTTTCATAAGCTTTTTGCTGAATAACAAAAATATTTCTATGATTATAATTATTTTTTTAAATTTCATAAGTAATGAGTGATTCTTATGGTTATTAAAGTCATCTTAAGGCTTGATTTAAATTTTTTCAACTATTTTTAAAATTATTTAAAGGTATTAGAAATAAATTTTTGCATATATTACGATTAGTTTATGTGTGATATACTTTGAAAATTTTTTTTAATAAGTCCTTTGGATTGTTATCGAAGATGATTAGTTGAGTTAATTTTCAGGAAGTATAAGCTTTTATTTATCAATAAAAAGAATTTATTGCCAGAGAGGTTAAAATGAGAAGATTTCTGACAGAACAATACTATTGTTTAGAAGATTTCAATAATTTCTTGGATCGTTTACACAATTTTTTCATCTCATTCTAAGCTTTTTATTAGAATTTTGTCAAAACTTTAATCTATCGGACGCTTTAATGGTAAGAATTGACTTCCTTGACATTCATTATTACTTCAGAGCTAGTTATGAGAAAAATTTGCTTCATTTCTAAGATAATAAGCGATATATAAACTATGCAATAGTTTTAAAGAATACCGATTATTAATATCAGTTATTATACATTTAAAATGTTCTTCACTTGCTTTTTGATTCGTCTCAAATAGAAAGTGACACTTTTCTGATAATCTTTGAATTAAATCTCTGTATTATTATATGAGTTATCAGAAAAAATTAGTGTTTTTTCGTATGAAGAAAAACAAAGTCATTTATTTTTTATCGTTTGTTATTGATCTCCGAATAACGTGAATTTCTGTGAACTTTGATTCAAGTAAACAGTAATTTATTTGAAACTATTGCCAAATAAATTATCGTTTTCCCAAAACACCCCAAATTTTTCATTTTTGTGAGTCCACACATTTGACAGCTCTTTAAAAAGTGAACCAAAAAAATTATTTTCGAAAACTTCGAACAGACAACAAAGCCTTTTAGGTGTTTTGCTTTCTGATTACTACTTAAATAGGAAGCACTGCCGAAGTTTCTCAAAATAAAAGGTTTGTTTTAGACCATAAGTTTTCAAACATTATATTGGATAAGTTTAACATTAACTTCTATGGGGATTAACATAACACGAAAAGATTTGAAAACCAATGTTTTATTTATAAATCATTTTTTTAATACACCAAATAAGTTAATTTGGATATATATTAGTATACTATAAATTAAATTTGTATAAAAAACAATTTACTATAAGATGAATGGTATTTTTGATAATTACTTGTGAATCAAAATATTCAAACTTTGCTGAAAATCTTATTAATTACTAGTATTAGTACTGTATAGTAAAAAGAGTTGATGTTATTTTATGATTAGATATGAATAGTTTTTAAATTAAGAGATATACAAAAATTTTGTGACATTATTCGACAACAAAATGAGTTTTAATCCTAATAAGCTTTAATTCTTTTTACTTTATTAAATGTTTTAATTAGAGACAGTTAAGTATTTGACACCAGAGGTTTCTTTAACGTCTAAAATGTCTTAATATATACATTTCTGAGAATTAAAAGAGGGAATACTGAGAGTTGCAATTTAGAGATTTTAGTTTAGCATAAAATATAAGGTAAAAAGGGAATAATTTCTATAATTTACGTGTCCCTCTCCTCTCATAAACCAGAAAAACAATAATTATCGGCCAAAAGATGTTTAGCAAAATTATATAAATTCGTCGATATTTTGAAAGAAAGAGATGAGCCCTAAACCTGTCAATGTGTGTCTGTCTGCCTCTCTCTCTCTCTGCCTCCCTCCCTCTCTCTGTCTCTCTCTGTCTCTCTCTCTCTCTCTCTCTCTCTCATTCTCTGATGAGTGTTGAGCTGAAATGATGTTGTTATGTAATTATAGCAACAGGTGCACAATAAGAGAGAGAGAGAGAGAGAGAGAGAGAGAGAGAGAGAGAGAGAGATAGCATTAGATATATTGTCGACCACCCGCGCTATAAAAAAAAGTGAAATCTTTTTTGTTCCGCTAAAATGCGTAACTTTAACTGAAAGGAAGAACACCAAAAAAAGCTAAAGGAAGACCCAAAACGGATGTCTCAGCCATTTCTTATTGAAAAAATATCAAATAATTCGATAACAATTTTAATAAGCGATAAAGATCTTTGTTTTCATTTGGATCAAGTCTTTATTTAAAACAATGTTTTATTGTGTTACATAACTTAATGTCAGTATAATAGGTTTGTTTTCTAAAACGTTTAACATGTCTCACATCGTGATTATTAAGTCTTCATAACATTCATTATGTGTGAAATTTTTCATAATAATTG
>JAUJYT010001976.1:0-10039 GCA_033996565.1 Nanhermannia nana
GATTCTGACCACTTCTGGCCAACTACCGAAGGAAATAATATTGTCATTTATTCAATTATTTCATATTTTGGTGACAAAATGAGAATGCATAAGCCTAGCTGGCTAACGCACTCGTATGGACCAGGCTAACTGAATCAAACTAATTCTATTGTTAAATTACAACAAGCAGCATCTAGTTTGCTTAAGTTATGTTGATCGATACGAGTGGGATAACGCAATAATCTTGTTTAATTTAAACTTTTCGGTAATTTGACAATCCGTCGGTAATTGGCCAGAAGTGATCAGGATTAGTTCGATTACGGTATCAATCAACTCAGCTCGGCAATATGAATCCATTGATGTATGAAACATTATGGCAGAAAGTCGGGGACACCCCGAAACCGCTTATTATAATTTACTAATCAAAAGTATCCAAACGGTTTTTGTGGGTGGACGTGTTTTCTTTAAATTATTTTTTGTACTAAACTATAATTAATTAATCGAGTTATAGAAGGAAAAAATGAGATAAATAAGCTTTAATTTGATATATTACTCTATATATTTTGATTAAATTCTAATTAATTAAAAATGTTTTTAATTTACTGAAAATTTTGAAATGCAGTCGTTAATTAAATAAGCTTTTAAATGAGCTAACATTCAATTTATATATAAATACATATTTGAGTCAATATTTAAAATAAATACATATTTCACCGTTTTTAAGAATTGATACATATTTAGGGAAAATTTCCTGAGAAAGAATTAGTTAAAGGAAAATAATGCATATGAATGGAGATAAGAGATAAAACAGATTCACCTCAAATAACATCATAAATTCTTCCAAATATATCCACGAATAACACTCTTTAAGTTATTTATTTTTGTGGAATTGAAGTAGAAATGAAAGTTTTATAGACATTAAAATTTAAGAAACCTCTGTTAAACACTATTTATAAGACTATTTTGTCAGATAAACGCAAGAGTTTTGTTTTCGTTAACTTAAGAATGCATTTGATTAGTAATTTTAACTCTGAATTACTTAAATAATACCTCATTATATTATACATAATGAATGTACAAAATTTTACTTAATTTGACTTTACGTGTCAATTACATATGAATTTACATATTTAGCTGTTTTGTCTCACTTATTTTACATACATATTCTGAGAAAATCTATATAATAAAATCCAAATGTCTGTGTGTGTGTCTTTGTATCTGCGTGTCTGACACTGAATAGGTTCCGCCCCTGGACATGCTAGAGACTTGAAACCGGTATCATTAGATTCAGCGTGACCTGAACCGGAAACTTTTTGAAGAAATTTTCCCGAAAAGTGACCAGTGGCCAAGTTACCGAAGAAAATGTTACGCCACTAATGCATTTCTATTGAAAATTTTGTTTTCAATAATGATAAAATATATCATTAGCAAATAGTCCATTAGTAATAAACTCCCCGAACTGGTCACTAACCAATTTTACCGAACTGACCAATCGGGTGAGTGGTCATGCGACCAATAGGTCTTCGGGTGAGTGGTGGTGTCACCAATCGGTCTTCTGGTGAGTGATCATGTTACCAATAGGTCTTTGGGGCATTGGTCATATTACCAACATGTTTTCGGGTGAGTGGTCATGTTACTAATCGGTCTTCGGGTGAGTGATCATATCACCAATAGTTTATCGGGTCATTGGTCAGATTACCAACCTGTCTTCGGGTGTTATTTCACAACGGGTACGAATAAATCCACTGGTCCGAATTACACATACGGGTGCGAATTAATTGACAAGCCCGAATTATCCAATTGGTTGCAATTATTTTACGAGTCCGAATTAGGCCATATTCCGAATTACCCAAATGTTCTAATTATCCTAAGTGTCCGAATTACGGCACGGGTTCGAAATACACAATTATGAAGAATGTTGAGTCAATGTTATTAGTATTTTCATAAAACTCATGTATTTTCTAAATTATTACTTAAACCCTTATGAATCCGCATCTTTTCCTGAATTTGCATACAAATAACAACGTAGCTTTTTGGGAGTCATTGTACGTTCACTCAAACAAAGATATATTTTTATAATCCACCGAAAAACATGCGTAGAGATAAGGGTTTGAGAACTAATTTCATTATTTGACTAAATGTTAGTTCTTTTATCAGTTTAAATAAATATTACATTTTGAATGACTAACACTTATTAATGTCCCTTAAATTTGATCCGTACGCATCACTTCACTTCAAGGCATTTTATACAACTTTGTTAGAGTGACTGTACATTAATACTAATTAATAATGCTGTCCATAGGCTCGAAAAGGCCGAGCCTGAGCTTGAGCCTTGACTTAAAACCTAGAGCCTGCCTACCTAGGCTCGAAAGCCTTATAGCCTGAGCCTCAGGCTCAAAAAGCACCCTCGAGCCGAGCCTGGAGCCTATGGACAGCATTACTGATTAATACCACTGTATCACTAGACCATTAGTATCACTGATCATTTTACTTGAAAATTTTTGAAATAGTTTTAGTTTAGTTAAAGTTATGTACCAAAAGATAATTAATTTTAGTTTAAGTTAAAGTTTAAGTTTTATTTCAGTTTTTAAAATTTAATTTTTATGAACCTCAGAGTTGTAAAATTTGTCTAAGTTTATGGTCGAATCACTACATTTACTCTGCATTTACTAAAATACATTTTAATTTTATAATTTTTTGAAACGCTTTAAACTGTTCATTGATCTGAACAATAAAGTAAAGCTAAAGTACATTAAAGGAATTTAAACATTAAATATTAAGAGAAAAAATGAAATTATGTAAAGGCAGTGTAAAAAACTAAAATAATTTAAGTTTTCATTTAGATTTTAGTTAAAGTTTAGTTATTTTTATCTCAAAAAATTAATTAATTTTAGTTAAAGTTTAAGTTAACTTTAATAAACTCAAATGGAATTAAAGTGAACTAATATGATACAGATATTATATATGTAGAGCTTAGCTTTTTCGGCGTCACGCCGAATAATCCGAATATTGCCCTCGAATCCCAAAAAATATTTTCGGCTTAAAGATAATTTTCTTGAAATAACGCCGAATAAACCGAATTTTTCGAAAAATAATATAGAAAAACACTAAAATAACATCTGATTTTTTATCCGTTCAAAAAATTTTAACTGAATCAAGATTTGAATTATTACAAAAATCTGTTTCTTGAAGTCTTTGAAGTCTACAATCAAAAGAGTTTGCATGAATTGAGACATATTAAGAATGCAAATGCGAATGTATTTCAATGGAGACATCGAGGAAAGACTTACATATTATTAATTGTTTGATACTTTTGCAACTGCTTTTTCTTGTACGAAATCAATAAAACACATATTTCTAAAATTTATTTATTTTTGCGCCGAATATTACCGCCGAATTCAGAAAAAATCCTTCAGTTTTTCCTTTACGCCGAATTTGTGATTCGAGTTACGCCGAAAAAGCTAAGCTCTATTTATATGTTAACTTAAAAAGGCCTAATATGTACTCTTACTGTATTATATAATAGGTATGAGAGCAGTGCAGAAGAGCAGACAAATATACAGCTCATATACCAGTTTCGTATCGTTTGGTATATCGTCACAAAAATACCGCATTTTTACTATTCTTCAAAACATTAAATCCGATAAAATCAATAAATAATTGAAACAATTTAGTAATCTTTAGAGTAATTATAAATAAAATGTTTATTATATGTATTGAAATGAATATAACTTTTAATTACTTATAATTAATAATACGTTAAATAGTAATTAATTATTATTACCTATTATTTGATGAATGAATTGATATTTAGTGAAACAATTTCTTAACACAATAGTCAACAAAATGAAGACTTGTTTCAAATTATTTATATTTATCACAATTGGAGTCTTATTGAGAATAACTCTTAGATTCAGTTCATATCACACAGAGATCTCTAATCGCGTGGAAGTCTCTTCACCGGTCACTTCATGGAAGAGAGGTTTGTATTATAGATGAACTAAAATAACGCCCATTTATTCAATAAATCGATAATTAATTAATTAATACATATAATGAATAGCTGTCGAAGGCGTGACTCTAATCGATTTGGGAATTGATCCCTATATTGGCCACACTTTTCACGAATCGCCACTTTTTCTGCACTTTTATCACCTTTTGATCACAAACTTTAATAATTTAATTCCTCACATATTTATAGCGATTGATGTGATGACCGCTGTATTGCTCTGTTTTCTTACTTATAATCAATTAATTCATTTACGACTAATAGAAGAGCAAAGAATCGCAAAACTACCAAAAAGTGATGAAATTAAAAAGTTATCGATAGATAACAATTCAATTAGTGATTTGTCATTAAAAGTAGCGGCCATTTACTTGTTATCCCCGTATTCACTGCTCTCATGTGTGGGACAGTCGACCAGTGTCTTCACTAACTTCTTAATGGCACTCATTTTATACACGAGTACTAAAGAGTACAGAATATTATCGATCGCTTTGTTGGCCGTATTATCGTATCAGTCATTCTACCCGTTAATGATGATAATACCCATTCTTATGATTATAGAACAGCACAAAGCTCTCAATAGCAATAAGCAGGTGATAGGCGTTCAATACTCCTCATCAGCAGTTAGATTCTCAATGCTCTCAACGCTTTTGCTTTTCTTGGTCTTTGTTTTTGTACTTTTATTCTTGTCGTATAACTTAATGGGAAACAGTTTTGACTTCATTTCTGCGACGTATGGATTCCTGTGAGTTATTATGATATGTTTTACATTGATTTACAGTATGTTTAATAAAACTTTAATATTGCAGTTGGACTGTACCAGATCTCACACCAACTATTGGTATATTTTGGT
This sequence comes from Nanhermannia nana, assembly GCA_033996565.1. Classification (NCBI taxonomy): domain Eukaryota; kingdom Metazoa; phylum Arthropoda; class Arachnida; order Sarcoptiformes; family Nanhermanniidae; genus Nanhermannia; species Nanhermannia nana. Next base: position 4,839 of record JAUJYT010001976.1, read on the forward strand.
ATTTTTTCACCGAAATGTTCGACCACTTCAGAGACTTCTTTTTGTGGACATTCCAAATAAATGCCTTTATATATGTTATTCCATTGACTCTTACTTTGAGGTAAACCTCTCTATAAGTAAAGTTTGATTACAATTAAAACCAATTTTACTCGACAGGAAAAATGCATATTTTCTAAGTTACGTTTTGCTGATATTACTTTCTCTATTCAAACCATATCCAACTGTCTCTGATTTTGCATTATATACAGCATTATTACCCCAATGGACTCATTTGTTCTCACGTAAGAAAATCAATAATAATCTCAATTTTCCATAAAATACTTGAATTTATTTATTTGGTTTCAGATATGAAACAGGGGCTCATAATTGCCTGTATCTTCATATCATGCAGTGTTTTAGCGCCTATTCTATGGCACTTATGGATAGTAATGGGAACCGCAAATTCTAATTTCTATTTTGGTGTCACTTTGGCTTATAATACGGCTCAAGTAATAAATAAATTTAAACGAAAACATGTTTTTAAAAATCTTTATTTTCTCAGATATTTCTCGTGACTGATCTATTATTTGCTTTTGTCAAAAGAGAATATTATATCGATAACGGCGTCGCCACAGAACCTGACGGCAAACTTCCGAGACTTGAGCTCGCATTTTAATACATTTAAGTGTTAATTAAATTCAACTCAAATAAAAGATATGTTTGTTATGTAAATAGTCTGACTGTAGAATCTGCTCCGGAAGAGAATATCCAGGGCTGGAGCGGATGGAAACAGCACTGAGTGATTCCTAAATTTTTTTGTATTGTGTGTCCTCTCAATACTTTAACCGGTACTATAAGAGGGTTTTGCAATAAATCGCTGTAAACCATTCCATGGGAAACAATGACAGTGCCGTCATCTGAAGCCGAGGCAAACAGTGGGTATCGTTCGTGAAAAGCAACACTTCTTATTGCTTTCTTATGATATCTTAATGTTTTGTAAGGCTTTATGGAGAGGTCGAGATCGAACCAACTCAGTCTCAAGTCATAACTTCCTATTATAACATTATCGCCTATTAATGAGAAATAAAATTTTTATTAAGCAATACAATCATGAGTTTTGGTTTATTTTTGATACCTTCCGGATGTATAGACATGCTTGAAATCTCATTACAGTTGGGCAACAATTTTTTGGTCATTTCCTGTTTCATTAAATTGTAAACACGAACTGCTCTTTTAGTGGCCACAAAAAAGTATGGTCTCGAAGGGTGAAAGAGAACGCATTGTATAATTCCTTTCGATTTTTTGAACGGAATCTTTAGATAAAAAATTAAATGGTTATATAGATAGAGCTCGTAATTGAGAGCTATCATTAAATAAGTAAATGGCTATTAATACCTGAGATTTTCTTTTAGACAAGTGATGAATTACAACAGACTTATTGGCGCCGTTGGGCATAACTGAAGCCAAATAGTCTCCGCCGTAATGCCACGTAATTTGTTTGACTTCAAACCTATGCTTAATGATGATTCTTATGCCACTTTTCCACTCTTCACTCAATCCCTTTTGTTGATCAATGAGCTGCCAGTCGACAACGCTATGATCTGTTGACTCACTTTTTGCATTTTCTTCGCTTTCATTCAATAGAGGCTTAAATAACATATCGGTTTCATTGATTACAAACTTATCGCCAACATTGGGGTTCACTATATAGACATCTTTTCCAACAACAACAGCACAGATAGTCTTTGACCTGTCGGGACACCAACTGACAGCAGTGACGGAATCATTGAATTTGATTACACGCAGACACCTTCCGGTCAGAACTTCCCATATTCTGACAGAACAGTCATCACTTCCAGAAATAAGGAACTGTCCGTTCGGCTCAACACTAATACACCGAACAATGTCTTCGTGACCCTTATATACCATCGACTGAATCGAAGGAAACGGTTGCAGATCTCGCGGTCGCGGAAGTTTCGGTACTAAGTCTTCAGGATTTACATTCGCCCTCAACTTCCTGGCGCGCGGACACAGATATAAATCAAGCGATCGCTCGAACCTCTCCTTAACGAACTTGGGATACGCGGGAACTCTTCGAAGAGATGAAAACTTCTGTGGAATAAAGTTAAGGCGTCGTTCTTCAGGCTCCTGTTCCTCCCACTTCTGCTTCTCCTCTTCGGTGAACAGATATTCTGGCGGAGGATTATATGACTCTTCATGTCCGGGAAGTTTGAGTTTCGGGGCAGGAATGTATCGCTCGATTCGCTTATTTCGTTCATTTGCTTGTTTTTCCCATAAATCATAATTGAAAACAAAGGGTCCGTCAACTTGTTTGGCAGGTTTGGGCTTAAGTCTGGACCTCTTTATGGCTGAGACCAATTTACTGATCTTACGCTTTTCAGAAAGAGATGGTATAAAACTAGCCTTAGTTTCGGGTCTATTCGTGACGGGATGAATCATTTTTTGATAAGTGAAGAAATCAATAAAAGGCTGATACGGATCATAACTGGGATCCGGATATTTGCCTTTTTTAATGCGTTCAACTAAATCCACGTCATTATCAGTCAGAATCACGTTTTGTCCGGTCAGACGGTCTTTGACTGTACGCCAATACAAGGGGTCATCCATTTTGCTCAAGAACTCGTCCAATTCATCCACTTTTGGAGGTTTTATTATCTTCTTTCCATTCAAGTCATACCCGATATGTGTGTAATCGTTATACCATTCGTAAGGAATGTTTCCGATCGTGTTTCGCAAGTCCTGAACAGACCATTAATACTAAGTTTTAAATAAGTTATACATAAATCATAAACCACTCACCTCTTCATCAGATGAGTCCAATACGTATTCATCCAAATTGGCCACATTTTTGCTCTTCTTTTTGGGTTTAATTGAATTCTGGATTTTATTTACTTTATTGCTCTCATTATTATTGATATTATTTTTTTCATTTATTTCAAAACCATTTTCACTGTTATTCTCTTCAAAATTGTTTTCATCATCGCTTTGGTCAGAGTTTAACACATTTTCTTCGTCTTCACTCATGTCACGCAAATTGATCTTAAATTATATGAAAAAAAACATAAAAATTAACAAATAATGGAATCGAATGAAGGCATACATTGTCTGTCAATTCATTTTCTTCTTCACCAGAACTCGACTCTGAGTCTGAATATTCACTTGAATTGATTTCATGTTCAGACACGTCTTCCTCTTCTTCTTCATCCTCACTGTCATTGCTACCAATGCTATCATTGCTATAGTTTTGCTCTTCTTTTGATTTATTCTTTAGAATCGATTTAATGGATGTGTTTGTTTTCGACATAATGACTGACTATTTATTAATTTAAATGAATTATAAAAATAATGTAAAACGTGTTTCTATTACTCAATAAATCTCAAAACATGTGCAAAACTGTGTTCATAAGAGCGCCTCCTTTTAGACTATTTTTTAAATAGTTTTGAATTAAGTTTGAAAAAAGGGACAAAACAAAGAGGACTTTGAGAACAAACGCATAAAGATATTCATTATTTGACTGAAGAGTTTGTTCGTTAAGCGAACCATTGGTTGAGAGCAATAGAAATATTAAAAAGCGTAAAATTATTTGACCGGAGATTCATCTCATCTAAAATTTAGAGACATTTCAAATATTAAAGTTTGAAAACTTCTATATAACAAACCATTCTTTAGAGCAGAGGTTCTCAACCTGGGGATCACGACCCCTTTAGGGGTCGTGAAGCAAATTTTTGGTCGCTGAAGGTTTTCATACATAGACTGAATTTTTAAAAATTGAAAAATTAAAAATATCTTTAAAAACCATCAAATATTTATTACCTTTCCCGACAAATTTCTTATGCGAAACGAGTTTTTCTGCCCTAACAGCAAAAAAAATTTAAAAAAAAATAAAGATCAAGAATATCAGTATATCTCATAATAGCTCTAACGAAAATAAATCCAAGAATAGGTATGCTATGTAATGATAAACAAGCTCAATGGTCGCATTAATTCAGTATTAAAAAATCAATAAAAAATTAACTAATATTTTCGGGGGTCACCAAAATTTTTGAACCTTAATTGGGGGTCACTCAGAGAGAAAGGTTGAGAACCACTGCTTTAGGGCAGTGATTCCAGTTCTACCATTGGGTATGGGTATGGATATGGGTGGTTCCATTTTAGCAATTTTGCAAAAAAGGTGTACTGTATTCAAAAAACTATTTTTGCGTAAAACCATTTTCACTTTTAAATGATTTAAGTTTGTTCAAAAAAATTATGAAAGTGTAAACTCATCGGTTTCCTAAAGACTCATTTCTAAGAAAAGCATTTTCGGATTAAATTTTTAAAAATAATTTTCTCAAAATGCAGGGGAATTTGCAACCTATGCGCGCTAGTGAAGGAAAATTGAAACTCAAACTTAAGATTGGATTTGGATTTAGGCATGGGTTCAGATTGGGAATAGTTTTTTGAAAATTCGTTGGGTAGTATGGGTTTAGAGATTGATGGGGTTGGGTTTGAAATTTCCTAACCTTTCCTTCTCTAATGCACACTTACCTCAGGTCCACACTCAAGAGTGATTCTCATATTTTGCATTTGAAATTCTTTTGAGTGCCACTGGATATGCCTCCAGTCAGTCACCACTCAAAATAATATTGAAAATTTTTGAAAAATGTTTTAGAAAATGGACGAGTTTTTGACCCTTGACCTCGAAATTTGACAAAATTCTCGAATCACTCCTTCGCCAAAGTTTGGACAGCAATGCAATGTATGCTTTAGGGAAATGGTAACGAAAATTATAGATAACCTCATTATTACTATTGCGGTCAGAAATCTGTTGGATGCATATCAATAGCCTTTAAAAATGTTTTATTAAAAATTGAGATTATATTCTGTACAGACAATAATTATTTATTGTTTATATTAAAAAAGACAAAAAATTGCACATAATTTACACATTAAATCTCCAATAAATACAAAAAAGCATAAACTGATGGCTCAAAAAGATAAATATTTTTGGACTAACGAAATAAAATTTGTTTAATTTGTCGATTTATCAAAAATAGTAGTTTTGATTTAAGTGAACAAATAGTCAAATATACGCTGCACTGCATGTGATGCTTAAGTTAATTCAATGGGAATGTCATGCTTTGGAGCTCTTAATAGTACTTTTGAGTTATGATATATTGACCTCACGATGAGGTTCACTAATTCTTAAGTATAACTAATT
>JAUJYT010001977.1:0-10035 GCA_033996565.1 Nanhermannia nana
TTCCCTAAATATGAATGACATCACTGAAATTACCTATATTTAATTTTGAGGATTCGCCATATAACATCTAAGCCGTACCCAGCTTTGGCTAAACAGACACATGCACTACCACAACAATTTTTAGGCATTTATATGTACCGTAAGTAATTTTTTACTAAAAATTATCTAATTATAAAATTTTTTTATATCTGGTTCCCAACCAAAAATTTTTGGGTATGGCACTGATTTTACTGTATTTATAATTTAACATTTCTATTAAATAAATTATTAAATAAAACATAATTCTTAATCAAAACAAATATTCATATTAATCTAATTTGACTGAATATTCAATAAACCAAAGAAAATGTAGGCCAATATACCCACACCGACTAAAAAACCAGCGAAACATAGCACAGTTGCCCACACAGGAAAATCACATTTAGCCGATCCATACTTATAACTTTTGCATTCATTATTTTGCAAATTACTTTGCTCGCCGTCAATACATTTATTTATGTCATCGATTTGTGTTTGATTGCACCGATTTCTGACTTCTTTCTTCACACAATCAAAGTAATCATAAGTAGCGCAACAAAAGTGTCGGTATCCATTATCCAAGTCTGGGTCAGTAATATTTATGTCCCAATGAAAACTAGCGTCTACTCTGCAGTATTTGACATATTTTTGTAGTTCTGCTTTCTCGTTATTCCAACATTCGTTGTCATTATTAAGACATTTATTAACATCCAAAATATATGAATCGGCTTTAGAATAACTGATAGATAAATAAAGAAATAAAATTAAACATATTATTTTCATAATGAAAACTAATTTTTAAAAAAATTAATTTAAAATATTAATTGAGCTGAGAAGTGTTTATAGATATGTACAGTATAATGAAAGTTGTAAAACAAATTAACAAATGACTCAAAATGTGCTATAAATGGTTAGGTAAATACGTATTTTGCAGTACATAACTTTTTTAGCTTCCATAAAATTTTTATGTATCTTATCTTTAAAGAAGTAGATGTTTTTAATAGATTTATTAATATACTACTAGTCAGAAATAAGAAAAACTGTTCGCTAAAATAATTATTATACAAATATTTTTATGAATCATAATTAAAGTTTTTTCTATCTACTTTCATATAAGCTTTTAATGTAAGTTTAATTATAAAAATCATTTCGAAGTGTAAAGAATTTAGTTAAACTTTAATTTATTCGATAAATAAATAAAGTGCCATCCACTTAGTAAATACGCAAAAAATGTCAATTCATGGACACCAATCTTTCTTGTGTACGCATATTCATAAGCGATCTAATGTCAAACATATAGAGAAATATGAGTTTGTATGCTTTTGCCTAACGCCCCTCCGCCTCCCTCTGTGTGCGTACTAAATGGATAAAACATAACTTTACTTATAATGCGTATAAAATCATATCAAATAAACATCTCTTTAATTAAAATTATACGAACATTTTTTGTTATAAAAACGGTGAAATATAAATAATTAAAAATATATAACAATAATTTTTTATTATAATTTAATTAATTACGGTTGATTTTAAATGTAAGTTGTTTATAATATAAATATACCGCTAAATTTAATTTGTTTTAACAAAATAATTTATTTACAGATTAAATGAATGCAAAGAATCATAAATAGAAAAAATTATTAGTTTAACATTAAATAATTTTGAAACTTTTCAAGTGTCGTAAATTGAGTAATGAAATGGTATTTGCAGATCTAGAAAGAATGTGATGCTAAAATATTATATTAAGGATGCCTTTAACCAGTATTGGACTTCTTAGCAATTTTGTTAAATAGAAATAAAAACATTAAACTAAAATACAGTTAAATAAATGACTAAAATTTCGAAATTTATTATATACCATAAAATATAAATAATAGTAATAATTTATATCAAATTGCAACTATTAAGCAGGACTCGTGTTAAGTTAGATTTTATTTTCGTAATGCAGATTAAATTAAGTTACAGTTTGTTAAAATAATGCTAATATAAAATTGGGAATATTCTCAGGGGTGCGACTTATAGAGCGGAAATTAGGGTAAAACAATTACACAATATAAAAGTTTAATTAATTTAACAATTAATTAAAATTATAATTAAGATCCAAAATTTAATAATTACAAACAGCATTCAGTCCATTATTGCTATAAATTTAATTTGTAGTGTAAATGAACTGTTCCACCTCTGTCAGCAATTCTGCGTTTTCGATATAATCCGAAATTTTTTAACTATTTATTGATATCTACTCTTTATAGAGTTAGCAAAAATATGCGTCAAAAGGAAAAATCTTAAAAATATTATTAAAATCTATAATTAAAAGAGAAAATAAGTCAAATAATATTTATAAAATGTTTATTAAAAAAATATTTACTCTGAAAGTTATTTGAGGAGTAATAACGAATTGATCACCACATGAAAAGCCTATTAAAAATTTTTAGAGTCCACTCTTTCTATTGCATTCAAAATCTAAGAGAAAAGACATAATTTCAGGGATTCATATCTTAATCCCGAAAAACAGAATCTCGATTATAATATCACTTATACAAAAATAGCAAAACAAAGTTAAATACACACATCTTTTGTATTTTATAATATTTTAAAGAAATCCTATAGTAATTATCAAATTTAATAAAAAAAATTAAATTTTTGTAAAATCACAAACTTTTCGAGATTTTTGTTTTCGAAATTATGAAATTATACAAATTTGAAGCATATGTAAAAAACTAAAACCTTTATTTTTCTTCTGAGTGTAAGAGACGAGTTAAGTTCAATATAGATTTTATGAAAAGCTGTGTAAGATTTTACCGAATTCTTTATACACATGAGATGTAATCAAATTAAGAATTGTAAAGGAAAACATTGAAATTGTGAAGAATACAATACAGGCCAATCTTGTAGCCGGATATATATCTTCAAAATATGTTTGGTATAATACAATTAAATTTGTCAGAATAATGGCATAAATAATAGCAAAGTAGTATTTTTTTCAAAAATTATTATAGTTTTCAATCAAATTACAGAAAAAATTATGTTTAGTTTGTATTTCATCCAAATTCATAAACTGAATGAATAGTTGTTTAAATAGCATTTCTATTGAATAATTGATAGATTTTAGTCTTAATTTACAATAAACACAACTTATATAATAGTATAAAACACTTTTAAATATTATTGAAGTCATTAAATAACTCCAATTGCATATGAAGAGTAACGCAAAAATTCCATATTTTAATGAATCATAAAGTGAGTAATGAATTAATAAAACTGTAGCAGACATTAAAACGAAACAAAGTGTAACAAAAAGATTTCCAAACTTTAAAAGATTTTTTTGACTTTTTGTATAAATCTTCTCATTTGATACATATCTCGAAAGCTATGTAACTCAGGATTAAGATCCGGTACTTTTATTCCTTTAATGATTTTAATAATGTTAAGCCATTCATACTTTGAATTATCGCTAAAATTAAATAAATATATGATTCTGAGGCATACAATACTCATAAGTATAGCTCCAAAATAATAATAGACAGCAATTCCGCCGGTATCTTGCGCAATATCTAAATAATGTATAGGAAGTCTACCATTCTTACTGAATATTAAGTAAATAGTGTATCGAATTGTATTTATTGATAATAAGGCGCTTAAAACAAAAGTTTTTAGCTTTTGTTTTATTCTTTTTTTCTTAGATGTGAAATAATTATTAATATCACAGTTAAAAACGAGCCCATGTTTATAAAGCGGTAAATCAATCTCAGGAATAATCAAAGAACCCATGGCTAAGAATTTTAAATCAATGTCTACTTAAATACTTTACCAAACTTTACAATATGAATGCGATAAAGTATATTTTGTTATATTCGCAATTTTTCTGAATGCATTCTAGAAAATAAATGAACGGTAACATATATCTAACATTAATTTGAAGTTATAAATGAGATAAATTTTAAAACATTAATCGATAATTTTTTTATTTATAGAATACTTTATATATATATTTTTTAGCTATACATATACAATAGATATATTTTATGTAAACCTATGCTTCGTAATTATTGTGAAGGAATAATTTTAATTTTATAAAATAAATTTGCATATGCTGTGCATATTTATACAAGATCTCAATTTTTAATGTTTTTGCTTAATTACATTTAAAATAAGTTAAAAATAATAGTTTTTTAAAAAGTTATACATTTTATTTTCATTAATTATTAAACCATTTGCTTGATTTCACATTATATCAAGAATTAGATGACATAATTTTATGATATTGATTACATTTTTTTATAGATAATGGTATTAAATATTGTTTATTTAACACACACAACAAACTGAATTACACGAATTTTTAATAATATAGATAATTGAATAATATTTTCTTTTTATTGTTTAAAAATATTCTGAAATTTATTTCAACTTATGTGCAAAATAGAAATTTTACTCAACATTTATATTTGTAGCTCTTTGCTGTGCAGTAAAGTTATTTTGAGTTTGGGGGACAAGACATAGAAAAAACCCAGGATATATCTAATTTTAAAACTGCTACAGTCCTACACTTAAATGTCCAAACGTCTTTGGGTAACTATAACCCCCGTTGCCCACCCCTAATTACAGTTGTGGCTCATTGTCACCCAATCTGGTCCTCAGTGTCTATTTTTCTAAAAAAGTTTGAGAATCCCTTATATAAAGCATGGGTTTTCAAGCTTAATTGTTGTGGTCCCTTAATGTTTAGGCGAATTTCAATGTAAAATTAAATAATCGGCGGCCCTTTTCATAGAAGCTTATGTTAATTTATTTTATTCTATGGCACCCAAGGCGGCCAACTGTCCACAGTTTGAAAAGCTTTGATATAAAATATGAGAAATTAAATAAAAATATTACATCAAATAAATTAAATAATTATTTAAACAGTAAAATAACATGATATAAGAAGTTCTCCAAAATCTGTTTTCAATCATATTAATAGCATTATTAGGGAAACATCCCATTATACGTCTCATAAATGCAATGAAAGCAATAATAGCAGAGCTTAGGATTTTTTTTAACTTTGTAGTGTTATTTAGACTAACATTTGTTGATATTACACATTGTTTTAGTTACAAATTAATTAAGCTTAATGTTTAGTCGATGTTCATAATAGTTTATAAATTTCATCCAATTGCTTCCTTCATGTATTTTAATGCTTTTATTAATCGATCGCTTTTATAGCAAACTATTTGTGAAATCATTTTAATAATAGTATATTATCTTAACTTAGCGTTTGTTCATTAAAAGTATTTTAATTCAAGTTTTTGTTAAATATATTTAGTTATTTAATTGAATCGAAAGGCCAATACATTTAACAGCTCTACAAAAGCTTCAATCTGGTTGTTATGCAACAGATCCTGTCCACAATCTTTCATATAACTTAAATAATAATTTTGATTTAACATAGAAATCATTAATTTTATTAGTGAATTAATATATACATAATGTTTGTTGATGTCTACTTAGATTGTCTTTAATTCGAACAAAGTTATTTCCTAACTCAGTTAGGTGGTTCACTTTTACGTAAGCTTTTATAAACCTTGACTATTTAGACAATATGATAAATATACAAGGTTTAAGGGTAGTAGTGTACAGAATCTCGAGATCCGTTTCAGAAGTACCAGGTTTAAAAGATCTCGAGGTTTAGCCTTCTAACAAAGGTCCGAGTTCAGGTTCGAGGTTAGAGCAATGACCTCTAGTACTCTGACCTGCTCAGCAGTAACCATAAAACCATAAAGTTGAGTGAGCTAACCATAATAAAGTTTAAAGTTCAATGTATTATATAAATATTAAATTATGGTATAGTATTCAGAATTTAATTAATCAAATTTAATAATAAATCAATATTATATTTTGAAATGTAATTAAGTGTTAATAACCTTATAAATAATTTTTTACACGTTTTTAAGTGGAATCCAGTATACGGCACAAAACAAATTTTAATGATTTTGTTTATTAGTACGAAATTGTTATATTAAAATTCATCACAAAATATATAGTCTTTACAAAATTTCAGTTCCAGTTTTTGTAAAATTGCATTTCTATAAATTAATGAATTTTATGAATTATTTTTAAATGCTTATTATAATAAAGTTTCTAAATGTTTAACAAATTTTTATATTAAAGTGAAAATAAATTTGTTATAAAATTCATAAAATAAATTACATTCGTATGTAAATTAAAAATATAATTATTATCAATAATTTTTTTCTGAGCGAATTTCCTTCATAATCGTTTTAGATGTTGGATTACATCTTTCATTTCAAATGTTAAGCTCAAACAATGTTAATTTAAAAAATAATTCACAAAATTCATTAATTCAAAGATGTGCATTTACAAAAACTGGCACTGATTTTTAGTGTAGTCTATATATTTTATGATGAATTTTAATATACAATTTCGTACTAATAAACAAAATCATTAAAATTTGTTTTGTGCCTTTTACTGCATTCCATTTAAAAACGTGTTTATCAATAGTTATAAGGTTATTAACTCCTAATTACATTTTGAAATTTAATAATGATATTTAATTTAATATTCAATTTTATTGATTAAATTCTGCATTTTGTAGTAATATAATGGGTACTGTGCAGTATATAATTAAAATTTTTTTTATAAATTTTTCAAGTGTTATGTGCGAACAGTTCAGTCATGTGTTTTCACGATTTCAATATTTAAAACATATTATTTTGTTGTCTTTTAAATTATCTTAAAATATTTTTATGTTATGTTAAGCATAATTTCATTTGAATATAAGGAATATAGTTGGAAAAATAGATGATCATACATAGGCTTATTTGAATTAAGCATTTAATTTGTGAACCTTTTTATATAACACTTATACGTTTAAAAGAAAAAATTCAAAGCTTTTACTATAGTTATTCTTATAAGTATATGTACTTCAATAAAAGTATTTCTTTAACAAATCCTGTTAACAAATATTCTAATGATTTTAGTTTCTAATGATTCAAGTTTACGATTTTTAGTAATGCTATTAAAGTCATAATAAATATATATTTATAATAATTAAAGTATTAGAAATTGAAACAAAGTAAATTTAATATAACATAATTTAACAATGTATAATTGAGCTAATTATTCTATATTCTATATATTGTTTATCTTATTGTACATTTTGTATAATAGTCAATTCATTTAAGCTCTTAATTATTTGCCTGTAATGTTTGTTTCAGATCTTACAAATTATATCTGTTATCAAACTTTAAAAACTATAGAAAATTAAAACCAGTCATGGATTTTCTGCAACAATAAATATGCTAACGTATCAAATATGGTAAAGCGGATACCAGATAAATATTTAACTTATACTTAATCTAGAATTTATTGTTTCTGCGATAAATATTGTCATAATCCAGAACAGACTCATATAATTCACACAATAAAATAAATAAATATTGATGGGTTCATTTATTTATCACGAATTAATCAATGCTTATATGACAACAGTAGATAATTAAGTACAATAAGGCTTATAGTTTCTAACATATAATGCACAATAGATATAAAAATTAAGAGTGAATTAATTTTACGAATATTAAACAGAACGGAAATTAACAAATTTATAATAGAAACAATGCCTGGTTTTTCTAAACAGCGGTTCGTAGACTTGACTAATACTGAGGATGAAGAACTCACGTGTGGGATATGTTTGGAAATTTTCAATAATCCTAAAGTAGTTCAATGCTGTCGACAAACATATTGTAATGATTGCATTAGTGAGTGGTTGACTCAAAACGAAACGTGCCCTAATGATAGACAACATTTGACTATTGGATCACTGGTTGAGCCGCCACGACTTCTACAGAATATGATTTTTAAATTGAAAATTCATTGTGAATTTCAAAGCAAAGGTTGTGAGGCTGTGGTTATATTTGAGAAATTGGCGCATCATTTAAATGAATGTCATTTTAATCCAAATGTTAAAAAAATTTGTCAAGAATGTGGGGATACTTTAGAACATAAATGTTATATCGATCTGAAAAAATTGATTACTAGTCTTAAAAATGAAAATATGAGATTAAGAAGTGAATTGAACTCGATTAAGTTAAAAAATGCTAATAATGTAAGTTTTATTTTTTTTGTTATACTTTATTTTTCAAAATTTTTAAAATATACAGTACACACGAATAGATTTGGGTTCGGCACCGCCCATTAATTATGTAACACAAAATGGGACAATTCTATCTGACCCCTATGAGTTATGAAACATATTTATTTCTCAATTTGTAATTATTATAAAAGACAGAACATCATATTTTTGAATAAAACGGTTTATAAATAAGTTACCTCTCACTGCTATTCATATTGCTAGTCTATTACAAGTAGCGCTTTGGTAACGTTTGCCTTAGAACCCAACCCCACTTTTAGCGTTACATAATATTTATTGCTTTTATTAAAAAGAGAGTTATATTATTTTAATTTATAATACTATTAATATTTCTGATTTAGAAGATAGGAAAGTATTTTTTATTGGATAGTATAGCATAACCTCATAAATAGTTATGTTTATCGCACTGTTGTATACATAACATTTGCTCTACAGGCGAATCTAATGAGTCCACAATCGGGCTATCAATGGACTACTGTTGTCGAACAAAAGCCACAACAAGAACAAAACTCTGCGCTGTCCAAAGTTCTCAGTTTAAAGAGGACATTGTCACCAAATCAGGAATCGGCTGCGATCGCTTCGTCTGCCTCTAACAGTGTTGTGTCTCAAATGCATCAAACGAGTCAACAAATTATGACAAGTGGACCGAACCCGCCAATTGGACAAACCAATTTTAATATTCCTTTTCATCAGACATCAAATACTCCAACGCCTGAATCGATTGTGAAACGAGCGAGGTGGGCATCATCTGTGCTCTTATCTACTTTGCCTTCAGCACCAACAAATCCAACTGTCTCATCATTTATGGTCTCTTCCTCGTCATTATCTCCCACTTCAGCCAAGTGTGTATTGAAACGTCAGCTAAATTTGAGGCCTACAGGAAGTGATTTAACAACTATCCTAACCCGTGCACTCCAGCATCAGATACAACTACAGCAAACAGCGCCAACTTTAGTAAGTTTAGTATCACAACCAATAAACCAACAAAACGCAGCGCAAACGCAAGTCAGACCCGGTTTAAGTGCACAACAACTTATGTCCACACCATTCACAGCTTATCAGACACCGTCAACTCCGTCATATCCTCTGCACATTTCAACAAATACAATGCAACAAATTCTGTTACAACAGCAACGGCTTCAACAACCTCAAACAAACTTCGAGACAGCTCATTCAGGAACTCCACAAACAGTCAAAAAAGAGAGTCGTAGGGTTTGGACGGGAATTGTCGAATATAAAGAAAAGCCGATACAACCGGGACCTATAGATGTCGTCAATTTAAACACTTACAACTTAAACTGTCAGATATCATGCCATGTCGTGAATGGAGAGCCAGAAATAAATGCTGAGAAATGGCCCGAAAAATTACTTCTTTCACTTCTTCCTAAACAATTAATTATGACATTATTCCCAATTTTAAAGTATGCTTCACATAATATAAGTTTGGATTTTATTAACGATAGTGATCAGAGATTGTCTAAATTGAGCAAAATTATGAGCACTAATTGGGTCTGTATTTTACTCAGATTTAGCCATTTATTTATTGATAAACTTAAGATTAAGTAATAATATAATGTTATTTAAAATAAATTTCTTTATTCATAAATGATATGTAGGTGGGTTGTATTCAGTTTACACAACTCAACATTCGAATGATGATCATTATCTATATGCCTGACAAAAGGTATCATTTGCAGAGATTGTTTTACTGTTATTATAATATAAAGTACAAGTATTAATACTTAATAAACAGAATATATATGGGTTTTGTGCCACACGATCAGGAACAATTCTTTAAGCGCATGAGAGTATTAATTGAAACACATAAAAAAGAGCAACAGGCGGAACAACAACAAAAAATGGTAAAG
>JAUJYT010001978.1:0-10033 GCA_033996565.1 Nanhermannia nana
TATTGAAAAAAATATATTAACCGAAAATTTCTAAATTTATTTCAACCAAACTATGACCAGACTATGACTATCTATGAAAACATTTTTATCTCTGAATCACAATCTGTTTAATATAAAATTTATTCAACTATCACATTATCGGATTGAATAGAGTTTGGACATTATTTTATTATCGTGTGCTATACACTGAAGTATATATCTTAAAATTGCACTTTAGTTATGCACGAGACTGTACAGTATAAGATGCATACGATATAGTGTTGGTAAAAGACTATTATTTGAAGGCTCTTTCTATAGGCAATTAGGGAATTTTAACTAAATCCTTAAGCTTAACACTGTACTACCTGTAAGAAGTTACTGCTGCAGCAGAGCACTATACAGTACTGTATGCTTGCGGTCGCTGCTCTTTATTGTAAGTACAATAAGTCTTTCACGTTTTAACCTTTGAAAATATATCAGTAGTTCATTAAAAAATGAAGGCTAAAGGGCTAATCTGTATTTTTAGCTTTGGCTAAATCTAATGCTAATACAGATCCGTAGATTAAATCTATTAGCTTAAGCGCTGTATCCTGTTATAGCCTTTAGGCTTAAGCTGCGGCTAAAGCTAAAGGCATAGTCTCCTTCCTATTGATAGAGCTTAAGGAGGAAACCACGAGTCCCTTCAAATCTATACCTTACAAGTGTCAAAATTGCAAAATTAAATGTCCACTCATAAGCATATGAGCTTTCACTTAAAGGCTGTTCACATTACTCTTGAAGTAGCATGCAAAATACCTAATTTAGTTTCTTCAGAGAAAATTTAGTAAATTTTATATAAAAATAATTTCAAATTTCAGAGTTCAATTATCTTTTATATACTACACCAGAATCATGGGAACATAACATCCTAGGATAACGCTGAAATTTTTTAATTTTTCTGTATTATTATATTTTATACTAAATTTGGTCCAAAATTAAATTTAGTACTAAATTTGGTGCTCTGGAGAAAATTTAGTAAATTTTTCATCGCTATCTTCAAGACATTGTTTATACGAAACATGATTCCGATAAAGCACCAAAAATAACATTACATTAGATAAAAAAGACTTTAAACGGGTCTTCAAGTAGACTTGAAAGTGGTTTGAATGTGATTTTGAACCGGATTATTATAAACCACATGTCTTAAGACTCCATTAGAACAGCCTTTTGTGTTGGTTATTATGACTGCACGTTTACTTCAAAAGTATTAAACTTTAAATTACATGTTAATTACGCTTTTACTGCTATTGCTATATAGACCTAATGCAAAGTTATGGCGACCGCGACTTTAAAGTTGAAAAATGAATGAATAATAGTGTCAAATGTGTGATAAGTTATGATTTTTCAATCAATAACATGGAATCTGAATTGATTTATGCATTAAAAACGCAATAATAATACCACTTTCAAGAATACCATAGTTAGAGCTATCATGAAAGTATAAATTGCACTGAAGCGTAGGGCAAATGCAAATTTTGTTGAAGAATTTAATTCTGACAAAGCATAGCTTCAATAAAATGTATTTTGTAATTGTTTGGTTCAAATTTTGAGGCAAACATGATTTGCACGAAAGAGTCATTTAAGGATACGAACAAACGTCTTGTTTAAGATACGATTTCTCTAAACTTACTTCGATTGACAATTATGTTGATATCTTTTAGCGAACATGAAGATGGGACACAAGTGCCAACTTTCATTGGTGTGTTTGCAAATATTTCCGCCGGAAGGTCTGATAATTTCTAAGTAATTATATTAAGCATATTATTAAATATATATTTAATACAATAGTCATTAGTTTGAAAATTTTAAAAATTTATTTAATAAAATTCATTGAATATTAATATATTAAAAGTTTAATTTATTACTTACCCCCAGAAATGCTGAAGTAGTCTGAGGTAAGGTAATAGTTGCCAAACAATATTTTCCTGAAAAGTTTGGTCCTTTGGCTTCTATGCATTCGGAATAAAATCCGAGGAAAGTTAGACTCACTTCTAAGATACCGCTATTAGATCTTCCCATTGAATCGATCACTATTTTAACAAAAAATTATGTCAAACTTTTGTATTTTAGGTTTAGTTATTATACCAATGCACTCAACCCTAACCTTAACTCAATTTGAAATTAAGCCTAAATCAAAACTTAAGAAAATTATGATTTATTGGAATTTCATTATTTGTGTTATTTGAAAGATATATTCTTTAAGATACTGTTTGAGATCAATTTTTTTGAGTGTTACTCATCTTCATATTTAAACTTCTTTTTTTATACACTGTTTAATCTGTGTTTAATAAATTCATTTGATTGTAAACTTGCAAAAAATAGATTGTCTGACAAAGATAGCAAAGGTCTAACACTAAATTCAACTTAACTAATGACGTCTTAAGAGCTGCCAAATATCTTATATCTTATACAACATTAAAACGTCCAAAAATAGACTTAATTTAATAATTCTCTGTTTTTAGCTTTTGTTGAAAATAATGAAGAACTTAAAAGTGGCAAAAATGAAAATAAGTGAAAGTTATATAAATGATGAAAAAGAATTGAATTCGATAATTCCGACCTAAATACCCATTACGAACGTTCACCTTTATTATAGCCTTGAATATGCTTACAGTTCCAAAAAATTGTGTTAACTTTAAGATTTTCGTGCACAACAAGGTCAGAGAGTGTGTGTAATTTCCATTAGCTATTGATTGCTTAACTTTATTCATTGAAAACTTAATCATTAGTTGTTAAGTAACTAATTAAGCACTCGATGACTGTTTGCCAAATATTTATCCTTAACTGAAAATATTTTCAACGGATTATACAGTGATTTATTTTAGAGATAAACATATTTATAACTTAAAAGTTTGTATTAATTTTTATCTAAACATAACTCTTATACTGTACAGTAATTCCTAGAATTTGATAACAGTTTCTATCAGATATTTACCACAACTTGTTTGTAAACATCTTATATTTTTGAAAACCGAAATATTGTGTTCGGATTGAAAACAGTTATAACTTTTTTCAAATGAAAAGTTAAAGATAAGATTAGATAACTATAAAGCATTTCCGATAACATACAGAAACAATTAACAGATTGGAAAACTATTACATAATGTGAGAAAACTACTTATGAAATAAAATAATAGAATGGATTCATAAAACATTTTTATATCATTATTCACTTAGAATTTAGTTTGAATGTAAGTAAAAACCGGCTGTCAGATAACTTTCCTCAATAAAAAAGGAAAATTTTTTGAAAAGTGCAACACAGACAGTCATACTCGTACGAACAGTACATTACATTGTAAGTAAGTGAATGAAATTCTTAGCGTGTGCTTGAAAGTAGCCGATGGGCCTCAACTCAGGGGCAAAACATCTAACATTTAGGCAATTGTTGGTCATCGACCTATACGTCAATTGTAGTATAGTATAGTATAGTATAGTATAGAAACTGTGTCAATATAACATGCAATATGGTATAACTTTTACGTATTTCACCAAATGTAGGAAAATATAAGCATAAAAGTAGGATGTCAAATTTTATTATGCATTTCTATATAATAAATACGTTACTCATTCATAACATCTTTGACTAACACCTATCCAAAGACCAGACGTGGGAGAGAAGTGACCCTAACTTATACAATGGACACTAACTCTGTAACAAACATCTGTTTACTTGTTTACTCTCTTACTCTTCATTTTTCTATTACTGTTTCTGTAGGAAAAGTCGCATCAAAACAAAATAATTCAAGTTAAGGAAAAAGCTTTTCATATTTTTTGAGTTTTACTTGTTTACAAAGAAAACTTTAGCTAAGAATCCCTTACTTTAAGCCAAATTCAACTTCGGAAAAGTTTCGACCAAAAACTTAGATTCAAAAAACAATTCTCGTTAAAACAATTATCGTTTAGCATTTAGTATTTAGGTATATAAGGTCATAAGGTCATAAGGTCTTAAGGTCATAATTAGAGCTTTAATGATGGGTTAATGCATAATTATAGAGCCGGTCGAATAATAAATCAGACCTTAAGCATAACAATTATTGTGAACACCGATCGTATTGTAATTTTTGAGATGTCATTGAGAAAGTTAGAAGAAAAGACTCACTACTCTCCTATATATGGGTTGTGTCGTTGCTATATTTGGATATTTACAATATTGTTCGCACTGAAGAATTGTAATCATCACAGCTGGAGATTGTGAAGATTGTGAATATTGTGAAAGTAATATCTTTAGAAGTTTAGCGAACCCTAACTTAAAACTTATAGCGCTTTCACTTATTATATTATATTCTAAATCTTCAGGTGTGAAAAATTGTGTACCAACTCATGTTTGTGACAGAATAAAACACTCATAAAGCAAAAGCAATCAGTGATTTCTATAGCAAAGTCCTCTTTAACTCATTCTAATTGATGAAGATATGAAGATTTGCTATTAAAAGCGTTTCTCATTTAAAAGCTTATTTCAATGCTGAAAACCTTGAAATTATTTAAAATTTAAAGACAATATATTTATGTATAATCACTAAATCATTTTAAAACATTTCTAAGCATTGGGAAAGATTAAGATTAATTATACGAGTATTATATGTTTAAATGTAATAATTGTTAAACTTCATCATTTTTAACCATTTTAACTCATTTTTATTGCTTTAATAACTGATTCCAAGGAAAAAAAAGTTTGCTATCAAATAATCTATGATTACCTCTACCTATGATTCAATGAAATTTTTAAATTATTCGAGTAAATGATAAAACAAAACAAAAATATAAATAAAACTTTTGCATTAATTTGAAAGTCAATTATAATTGGCTCAATCGGTCTGACATTCGAATAAGAAACAGTTATTTTTATAATAAATTTTATGAATTCATAAATTCAAAGTGAATTTCCATAAATATGTCGAGTATTTAGCCTTCGAATTAAATTAATAACAGATCTTCATATATTCAGGTAATAAGAAAGTAACAAAAACAACAAAAGCTTCAATTAATTAAAATTCACAATTATTTTTATTTATTTCTGCATAAATTTAAAACAGTTAGATATTTCAATGCTACCCAGCTACCCATTTTAATGGCTAATTGATGGCCTTGTTTATTAAATCTATTACACAAATTAAATTAATTTTGAAATTTTATAATTTTATTGCTTCATTCAACAAATGAAATGCTTGTTAATGATTGAGCACAAAACTCGAAGATTAAATAAAGTTAAGCAGTCCTTCCATTTAAGAATACCATAGTTTATAAGATTATGAAATACAAAATATCTATCGGAAAATCTTTTTTATTTAAATTGTCCAAAAAACTAAAATAGTTTCATAACAGCAGCAAAAAGTTTTAAAGTAGTCGTATTTTTGAGTGAAAACAAAATTTTAGAAAAATCTAAAATTGATATATAATTAAAATTGAGAATATAAAAAAGAAAAGACGAGGAGCTTTCTGATGACCCATTTTGTCAGCAGACAGTAAAACATTTATTATAGTAAACCTTATTATCCTAACCTAAGTTAAGCTCTCGCGTGATTCACTCCAACAGCTTTTTAAAAACGAGGGAAACAACTTTCGCTTTCCTAAGATCTTGAGGCTAATGGTTGGGAAATAGTAACATTCAAATGCTAACTAAATACTAAAATTGTGCATTTTCACGAACATTTGAAAGAACCGTTTAAATAACTGTACTATCGGTGACCAAAAGCCTTAGAACTTGAAATAATTGCAATTAGAGAAAGTGGTAGATTAATGTTTATGTTGTAGTACTTAATCATTTCATATCTAAATGTATATCTTTTTTTAAATAGAATAAGAAAGTGGGTAAAGAGTAAGTGGGTATAAGATTATGAGTTTTCCATTTGTGCTCATCTTATCTCGAAGTAAAGTAATCGTAAAATATAGAAACCTTTGATGTTTATGTGCGAGGATATACTTTGATGAAGTAATCGAGATATAGATTCGTCACTAATCAAACTCAACTCCAAAACTGATAACCACCAGTTTTACCTACTTTTGGAAATAACATTCTCGGAACACACAATAAAATATAACTTCAATTTTAACTAATTCTGCTTTTAAATTAACAAAATTCAAAAGAATTTCAATTAAAAAATTCATTATTCAAAGTCTGATTCACTCTTACTTTAGAACACTTCAAACTTTAAAAATAAAAATTTTATCGAAACTAAAAGTAATTCGTGTTCTGTAAAGCATAAGATAATAATAATGAAAGGCTTTAATGAAAACCAATACGTAATATAGAAATTATATAATTTGAATTAATAGGTGAATGTCAGCATTTTATGTATGCATTAACAAAAAATAAGGCTATGATAATTGTGCTCTGATTACATACCAATACAAGTTCAAGAATACGCGAATCAAGTTTAGTAGAAAAGGAAGTTAGGGTTAAGAAGTGCGCTAAACATCTGCAAACTCTATATACGTTCCAGTTATCTATTTATTAATAAAGAGGTATATAATTCTTACTTTTGTTGGCCCAAAGCTCTCCTTTTCTGGCACCGGCGATCAGTTCCACAAAGTGTTTATTACAAAGGTGTGAAGTTTTAGAGTCATTATTATTTGTCGTCATCTCCTTATCAATAGCATCTTGTAATAAATTTAATGTTTGGTTTATATAATTAAACCAAAACGATTTTATATCATTATCAGAATGCAGTACTTCGTCAGGTAGTGTAGCGTTGATTTTATGAACAATTATTAAAATAGATGTCAAATATAAAACAGAGGCATAGCGTATAATCATTTTTTACAGGTATTTGAGATACCCTTGGCTGTAGTGTTATAATTCACGATTACCTTAAAGTGGGGGTCAGTCTTACTTATTTAAGTCGATTGTAAAAGCAAAGTGTTTGTATAGTATCATAAAGTTCACATCATATTCATCGATGGATAGAAATAAATTTAGAAGCAAAAGCATAGAGAGAGCCATTCAAAGCAATTGTGACCGCCTATACCAGGTATTTCGAATTCTATTTCAGCCTCTCTTCTTTTAAAATTTTACGTCACACGTTTTCATCGAATCGAGAAATCCTATTGACTTATAATGAATTCTTCAACAACTCTAACTAACAGCAAATGTATTTTCAACAACTCTCAAACTTATTTTTGAAACTGATCGCAATCTTTTATAAACCAACAAATTTCTTGATAATCAATCTCAAGTCAATCTAATATCGTTTTATAGGTAAAGTTCTAACAAATACTAATCTATATTTTGTGCAGATGTTAATCCTTTGAGAAGTTTCTCTCTCTCTCTCTCTCTCTCTCTCTCTCTCTCTCTCTCTCTCTCTCTCTCTCTCTCTCTTCTTTTTGATGATAAGATGATGTAAATAAATATTATTGTGAGAAAACATTATCAGCAAAAGTGGGGAATCAGTAAAAGTATTCCCCAAGTATTAAAGTTAAATAAGTTTTTCAATGTTTCCTACATCACATGCAATATATGGGTCAAAGCGTCTCTTAATTCAAATCACTGTCAACCATAAAAATAATAAAATTAATCGCAAAAATTGATCCAATCAGTAATGCACAACAGCGCTCGAGTTGTTGATGATTACATTTATCTCGAGCTTACGTATGATCGTATGATATGACGGGTGAGAGTTTCTGCAACTCTTGGAGATTTGCAATGAGTTTTCTGATTTTTGGGCAGAGTTGGAAATCAAAGCTTTTAAACCAAACTCATGTATAATGAGTCTGCATATAAGTCAGTAAAATTCTTTCACTCTTAGATTAGATAATAAACAATTTAAATGCTAATTAAATATATAAATATTATTACAAAATAGAAAACTATTAAAATATTAACAATTAAATAAACATTATTATCTAAATTGAATAAATAACTACTGATTGTACATTCTAACCCATAGTCGGCCAACTCATTTTTACTCGAGGGCCAAAAATAATGAACAATTTTGGAAAACGTTTTAATTTATTTAACAGTGAATTAGAAATCTGACAACGTTTTAGATATCTGTGTGATTTCTTAATAGTTTTTAAAATATTACTCCGATTGACAGTTTATTAATAGAAACAGTTAAAACAGTGTATAATATACACTGTATGTATGTTCACATCCAATTTACATCTACTTTAACTTTACAGCTAAATTATATTCTATCGCTTTATAGATATAATCGCTTTACAAATATTTTACAAACTCTTCATTACAATAAAATTGAAAATATTTATCCTCTGTTACCATAATTTTTTTAATTTGGGGGCAAAACATTTTGCTCAGCGGGCCGGATCTGGCCCTGGGGTCGTATGTTGGCCGACTATGGTCTAACCTCATAATTCTACTGTAAACAGCTTTCCCCATCTTCAGGTATACTGATTATCATTAGAATAAAGTCACACATACATATTGTCATATGTTTCATAAAGTCACATATTTTAAATTTTAAAAAATATATTTTGTACAATTAAGCCATAATTATTACAAAATTAAATTCAATTTTTTTAAAAAGTTAAAAGAAGAGAGACATCAATAGCAGAGAAATCTTAATTGTGTCCATAAGAAAATGAAGCTTCAAAATGTGAAATATAATTCCCAAAAACAGATTTTATCATTTTATAAATTCACAACCAATTTATGAGTTTTTCTTCCCTCAAATCCTCCAAAAATCTAAATCAAATCTTCAAAAGTTGCAGTAGAGCTCATTTTAGTTAAGTTATGTTATGTTTGATAATAAGAAGAACTATTGTATTGCTGTAATGAAAACACTGATTTGTTTTATTAATTTAAGTTGTTCCAAACGAAAACACGAATTCCGTTAAATTTCAGTCACTTTTAATCTGTGTAGTGAAACCTGAAATGATTTTTATCATGAGAGTGGTTAGAACTCAAGCATGGTTAGAACTCGACTCAACCCATAGATCAGATCCGACTATCAGAACCGGCTATTCTGTATAACAATGGATATGATTGCGTACTTTAGCCATAAACAGATACTCTGCTTAGTCATGTTTGGATTGTCCGATCTGGTTATGTATGGCATCAAATTGCTCGACTCTCAAAGCTGAATCCAACGATGTATAATACATTGAGGTGGCACTAAAACAAAATTTTCTCCATTATACACTATTATAAAAAATTTCGTTTTTTATAATAGAAGTCTATGGGAAATGTCTAATTTTGAAGGGTCGTAATGTTATGAAAACCACTATTCAGCAAAAATAAATATCAAATTCTCAAAGGATGTTAAACATAGTTTGTAAAAACAATTAAAATCAGGAATTCTAAAGTTCCGTACTATTCCTTGTAAGTCTTGACTACATTATTATTATAACTATATTACATATTATAACTATAACTTTATATAACTTTGCTTTACAACAAAATTATTTGATTTTATCGAACTTTTTAATATAAATTAATCCTCAGATTCTATAGTTGAGTAGTAAAACAAAAAAACTTAGACCTTTGAAAACAATTTTGGTATAGCTATGAATAATAGAGATAAAACGGAAGGATTAGCGAACAAAGAGAAACTATCGATAAATTCCTTAAATTATAACAAAAACGTAAAGACACAAGCACCAAGGCTAATAATGCTAATATTTGAAGTCAAGGCAGTTCAATTGTAATCAAGGACTTGTAATGCAATTTAAAGGTGTATATTATGCCTATATTTAAGCAATTATCGAATTAAAGCCGATCTTTCAAAGCTTCGAAGCAGTGCAGTGAACCTCTTTCTTAATGTTCGGATTTAGTGAAGGCCAGTATTTGGTAAAGAGCCAAAAAATAGAATACCTTAAAGAGAATTAAATGTAATACTAACTGAGATAAAATGTAATTATTTCTGCTTAAATAATTTGAGTATATTTTGCACGTGTAAAAATTCCCCGCTTGTAAATGCCAATTTTACCTATGTTCAGTTTTAAATACATTAAAAACAAGATTTCTAATTCAATTTACATCTCAATTATTTTAATCAATATTTAAACTGTAATTTATTGCATAATTGTTTTGTTAGTTATAAATAACAAATATTGCATT
>JAUJYT010001979.1:0-10030 GCA_033996565.1 Nanhermannia nana
ATGGTAGCTATAAATGTAGAAATTGAATCAGTAATAACTCATCAAATGGTATTAAACCTCAAAAGAACTCATTTAATCGGTTACTTATACAGATTTATGTTGTCTTTGACGGTCACCTTCTGTTTCTTGTTCTACTTCTCTATTCTCTCGATTTTTTAGTTTTAATTAATTACTCGAAATACTAGAAGTTATTAACGAATACATATATGAGCTTTATTTGAATTTTTTTCCAAAACAATGATCGGATCTAAAGGTTTAAGTATTTAATTAATTTTCTTCAAAGTATTGTTGAGTTCTGTCAAAAATGACTGAAAATGTGATTAAAGTTTTTGTTTTATATGTAAAATGATAATAATAATGGTTAAGTCTATTGATTCAATAGCTGGCCATTTGTTGCTTAAAGTTTTTTTTGTTAAGCTTACAATAGAATTGTTTGAACGATACTTTTTTTAAACGAAAGTGTAATTGGAATTGAAATTTCTTAAAATGAAAGCTTTCGGGTCATAACCTAAATATCACTTTTAAAGCAATTGTATTATAATGTATATTAGAGCAAAAAATACCGCATAAAAAGTTTGGCTAAAATGTGATTTTATAGATAAATAAATAAATATAAATATAATTTTTTTTCATTGTTTATTGTTTGAAGTCTCGCAATAAACAACTCAACATAACTTTGAATTTCGCTTTAATACTCAAAATTTATTTGTTAAAAGTGTTGAATAGTATAATAAAACGTTTTTCTCATAATTAATTTGAACACAAAATATTTAATATAAACATTTTTGCGAATCGAGTATTGTTTACACAACTTTTTGTTTATAAAATTTTATTTTTATTGTTAAAATCCAAGATAACGTTAATCAACCTTAAAGTTATCTCTTACTCAAGTAATTTGAAACTTATTAATCTTACTATAATTGATAATCACTGTAAAGGTCGACCAAATTAATGTTGATTTGCCCAAAACAAGTAATTATTATCACTTGACTAATAACAGCGATCAATCAGTGACACAAAATTTTCTATAATTTCAAATTATGTATTCAAAGGCATAGCATTTTGTTAGGTTCTGTGCAAGAAAGAAGTTTAATTGTGCAGTAAAGCTCCGCACAAATCCCACACTTGCAAAGGCCTACATATAAATTGAATAATAATCATAGTGTTGAGTGACTTATAAATGAAATGATTTGTTTAATCAATAATACATTTGTCACATAAATCACTTGTGATATGTTTTCTGCATTCAATTACTGGATCTCATAATTATGTCGCATAAATATATGGCTCAACACTTTATCCTTATATTATGAGTTGCTGTGCAGTACTGTGCAGTACTGTGCAGTACATGATTAATGATTGAAGTTGTGAATCCGCTTTTAATAAATCCAGTCTTGACTCAAATCTGATTTAACTAACAATCCTTTTATGAAATAAAGCAATAAAGTTATAGACTTTTTCACTTTGCTTTTCAACAATTATCATATTCAACAAGAAATAACACTCAATTCATGCGTGAAACCAATTTATTAGCATTTAATTAAGATTAATCTCGCAATTCCTGTATAAAATCAAAGTTCAGTTCATTTTATACATTTTTTGTTGATGTTATAAACTTTATTAATATTTTTATTTATTATATTAGACCTTCGGTTACACAGAATAAAAAAAATTAAATAATTTGTTTTGTCCATTGATTGAGAAACTATTCATTCGATGCAATAAATATTTGGGATTGTTTTCTATAGAATGTGATAAAATGCTATAATAATTGCTTCCGTATTAGTGGAGCCAAATAGCATTGATTCAGCCAAACAAAAGTCAATTTTAATGGTTGGCATCCAATTGTAATAGTGTTAGACTCATGAGAAAACCTAAAGCTATTCACTATTGTCGACCGAAAAAGCTCATAAAATCTTTGCCAAAATAGTTAGCGTTAAAGCAATTTAGAAACGATCAAAATCTATATTATGTTTAATTTAATGTTGAATCTAAATAAATATTTTTTTGGACATAGGTTTGGTTCACTTTTGTTTTTTATAAGCCCTAGAACTGGCTCTCAATAACATTTCCTTAAATATAAACTTTTATTAACTCCGATTAACTCTAGAACTGAATCTAATAATGAGAAATGAAATCATTATTTTTATTTATAGCTCAGAATATTGTTCTACATATGAGAAAATATTTCGAAAACAAAATTTCTATTTCAAAAGGAGATGATAGTAATGATAATAATCATAATAATAATAATATCGATAAAAATACTTAAAATACCTATTCATTTAATGCTATGCAAGGGTTAAATACAAACATTATTATTTACAATCAATAATAGAAAAACAAGTTTCATGATTGACATGAATGACACTGAATAACTTTTTGATCCAATAAAAGTTTAATTTTTAAGTCATCATAATTTAGAACTGATTTCAATATTTCTTTGGTGTGCTGTCCCAGTAATGGAGGAGAAGTCAAATTTTGATTAAACATAGGATTTTCACTTTCATATTTCACCGCATTGTTTAAAGTTTTAATATTTCCTGTTTTCGGATCATTGGTCTCAATGACACAGTTATTGTGCAGAATCTGTTCGTCTATAAAAACATCTTCGATATCATTGACGGGTCCGTAAGAAATGCCCGAATTCTCAAATATTTTGAGCCAATCCTTAATGGGTTTGTTTTGAATCTTCAGTTGAATCAATTCAATGAGATCAATGCGATTGCAAACTCTTTGGGCATTATTTTCAAATCTTATATCATTTGAAGCCTCTGTTAAGTCAATTAATTCGCATAATTTAGCAAACATTCGATCAGAAGCGGCTCCGATTGTGATATATTTATTGTCTTTACATTTGAATGACTGATAGGGAACTATACTCTCGTGCGCAGTACCCCTTCGACGTCCTTTAGCACCACAGTTGAGATAATTAGAGGCCAAGTTGGTTAACATACTTACCTGACTCGATAGCAAATTGCAATCTATTTTACATCCAGTGCCATATCTTTCTCTATATAGAAGTCCTGATAAGACGGCGCTCTTCGCATACAATCCAGTGGTGAGATCAGTGACAGCGACTCCAGGCTTACACGGATCACCATCTTCTGGACCGGTAATGGAAAGTAGGCCTCCAATAGAGGCTGCGATTACGTCATAACCAGCTCTCTTAGCGTAAGGACCACTCGATCCGAATCCAGTTATTGACGCGTAAATTATCTTTGGATTTATTTTCTTAATGTTTTCGTACTCAATACCCATTTGAGATAACTTTCCCGGAACATAGTTCTCAATGAGTACATCGCACTTCTTGACCAACTCGAGCAACAGTTCCACTCCTTTTGATTGCTTTAAATCAATGACAACACTCTGTTATAATTACGGAAGAAATAAAAAAAAGTTTATCTTATTTTTAATCAAAAAACAAGTTTGTTTTGATTGAATGAACGCATTGAACAAACTTTTTCTCAAATAAATTTAACTATAAGTGTAACAAACAGTCTCTCAAATCATTTTAATAATCCCTTTCACACAATTATTTTATAGAGTTTTAACTCATACAAGACTTACGAAGAATACTAATTGAGTAAATACATGGCATTTAATTTTATAATCAATATTGGGTTAAGAAATGACTTAATGGTTCATAGAATTCAAAGTAATCATAAAATTTATTTCTCATGTGAAAAGAATTACTAAATCCTTATAAGCCTTATACTAATTATTAATGAGTCAAATGCTAAATGTGAAAGAGAGAGCACAGTTATAATTAAGTGCCTTTTTATTACGATTAACGGCAACGAAATAGCAGGACATCTGAGGTGACACAAAAGGTGGTCCCCAGACTCGAGTCTCATCTCCAGTGTTTGGTTTCTCTATTTTGATGACCTGAGCGCCCAAATCGCTTAATAGCATTGTACAGAACGGGCCCGCAAGGATTCGGGTCATGTCTAATATCTTAATACCCGAAAGTACACCATTTGCTTGTGTTGACAGCAATCGTATCATTTGATGAGAACTAAACATTTTTATTAAAACAAATAATGGACTTAAGTGTCAAGATATGCCTTAATGAATGAAAACTGACTCTCAGTCTTATATGTGTATAATACGAATGTTTATTTCCTTGGATACAACTGGTTCCTAAGGCTAACTTTTTCTAAGATAAGAAAAAGATAACTTTTTTCCTACAGGATTTGATTTCGCCAGTGTTGTGGTGAATATATTTCACGTATTTCACAATTTTATATGTTTTGATTGAACCAAAATCTAATTCCCACTTATTTTAAAGGCTAATTTTGCTCCAAATAATTTTTATGGTTAAAGCCTTGGATGGCTTCAAAAATAATAATTTATGAATTGTTTATATAAATATAATTAAATGAAAATTTTGAAAATGAGTGAATTATGGTCAAGATTACACTTTCGTACAGCATCCTTGTGCTAGTATTGCATTCAACTTGTTATTATTGTATAAAACTTTACATAAAAAGTCTTATACTATATTCAAAGCTACTTTTTCAAAAACATGTTAAATTTCAATACTTTCTGATTTGCTTTCACTTTCTCGTTATTTTATTTGATTGAAGAAAAATATAAAAATTTGAATTTTACTCCCTTAGAAACTGATTTCTAACCTCCGGTTAGAATTTTGTTTATTTATTCCTTTTTTGGCAATCTTCTAAAATTCCATCTTTTCCTGAATTAATAATTTATTCAAATATTTTTCTTTCTTTAAATTATCTTTAATACTCATATTTAGAAAACTAAAAACAGTCTTAATATAAACTTTAAGAAAATATTCAGACTTTATTACAAACGCAATTAAAGTGAATACTATCGTAAAAGTTGGTAATTAACTATTAACTGGTGAATGAACATAAATCTTTTCTAATTACAGTTAATGGTTTGGCTGTTAATTATAATTTTTTTATTATTGAAGTATATCATAGATATAAGGTTTATATGAATTTTGGTTGACTCTAAAGTTTTTATAGACTTTTCAGAGTTTAATTCAAATCTCAATTGTTTGAGGAAATTATTAAATTTTTTCTTTAATTCAAAAACTCTTGATATTTGAAATAATAAAAAATGCTCAAAAAGGCTGAAATCCATTATTTTTAGAATTAAACAGAAAATATTTTTATCATAAAGTTTTTTTATTTACTTAATAATTGAGATTAAAGTCTTGAATAACATTGAAATAGTTTCGTAATTCTTTTTTATTCAATTATGAATTTGATGAATAGAATAAATAAATTGTTTGATTTTAATTGAATTGAAAAACGAAAAAGTTTGATGAAATACTAAAAACGTATTGAGAAACTTTATTGTCTGAATCATATATTTAGAAATCTTTTATTATGTAAGTAAAAAAGAACATTTCAAATTACATAACTTTCACTGACATATACCCTGTTTATCTGTCCCTAATATGAGCTGCTAATGAAATCCTGTTATTTAAAAATTATATAAACTTATGTGAGTTTAAGTTATGAGAAGAGGTGTAGCAGTGAATCACTTAAGCCTCGATTGAAGCCTTATTTCTTTTATTAGTTAAGAGAAAGAAAATTATTCTCTTTATTACTTAATATAAAAGTTAGTCTAATTTTACTCACAGAAAATTGAGTGTTTTATTTAGCTTATTGTGTGTTTTATTTTTATTGCTCTCATTCATACATTAAATGAACAATAAATTATTTGCTTAATATTCTAGAAATTCAATAAACTTTTAAGAAAATTAAATATAAAGAACTTCAAATTGGGAAATAAATAAGTCATTTTATTTAAGTATATACAGGACATGCAAGCAATAATTTTACGGTTCTATTGCACGCTATTATAGCAGAACATATAATAGAAAAAACCAAACCATTTTGTTTTTATATTCTCAGTCAAAAATACATTAAATTTGTTGAATTTATTATTATGAAGAATATTCGTCTACTCTTTAACAAGAGTTTTAAGCTAAAAATATTGGCGATTAAAACATGCTTCACAACAGCTTGTTTTGAACAAAATATTCTTTTATTTGCAAATTCTACTCAAAAATTTATATATAATACAGAAAAATTCTAAATATGCATCATTTTATTTCATATATCTTTCAATAATCTTTTAATTGAAGATTTATGAACCATTCAGGGGATATCCAATTGAGTTTAAAATAAATACTCATTTTTGATGTAGAACTTAAATATGAATCTGTTTTGTTCTATTGATTATAGAATTTGTTGCAGAATTTTTGAATACCCTGTAAATTATAAAATATGAAAACATGAAAAATAGGTTTTTGTAGACAACTGAAAATTTGAGAAATGATTCAAAAGAATAACTTTATCTGTAGAAGTTATGCATTATGTTTGGTAACATCGATAAATCTAAGAACTATTTATAACAATCCTAAAAAACAGCATATTAAGCAAATATCTAACAGTTAATTATTGCTTTCACTTAAGCAAATTGAGAACCATTAAAGAAAAAGAAACATTAAAAATAAGTAGATTTTCTGTATACTCATATAACTGATTGTTAGAAAAAGCGTAGCAATGATTATAAAGAGTTATCTTATACGATATTATTCTCTGTTCTTTATAGTTGGTTTGCGTGAGGCGTTGTATTACTTAGATTATAGAGTAGTGAGACTGTTACGCATCAATAAGTGGTACGCATTATTATAAACTTATATATATTTTTTACAGAAATGCAAATGCAAGGAACAGATGTGTTTGTGTGGCACTAACGAAAAACTTAACTTTAAAATACGTGATTCTGTAGTGATTCAGTGAAACTGTAGCTTAACTCCTACTTATTTCCCATTAGATATGGGTTATATGGTTTGGTAATTCTTATTTTAAGCACTACTTGAACCCAATTTACATACAAATCTGTGATCTGTGATCAGATGTTGTGCACAAAAAGAATAAAAGCTTAGAACCTGTCGATATTTTAAGCATATATGTTAGGCCTCAGTTTATCTCAACTATAATTCACATATAGCAGTATTGAGTCTTATGGTGAATACAAGTGAGAAAAATTTAGTTTAACAGAAGAGAATAATTCAATACCAAAATGAAATATGTGTCAGCTCTTCATTTCCTATTTTATTGTTTAGCACTGGTTTTTAATTTTGAGCGCTATTATTGTGTTAGTACAGAAGATCACTCTCAGAAGTTAATAAATCTATATTTCCCTATAAATCCTATGCTTCAAAAAATGTACAGCAATGGCTACAATGGTGGTTATGGAGCGATACGGCGTGACAAACATAGAGGCAAAATAATTAATATTAAGTATCCGTTTTAGGATTTTTTTTCATGAGAATCTGCAGTTATTTTCTCTAAGTTTAAAAAAGTCAATAATTCGAAACTTTGAAGTGAAGCGTAAGTTATATCGTCTTACTATGTCTTTAGAATTTTAACTGTCGTTTGAATCGATAATATGCTTGTCTTAAGGTTAATGCTCTTGCTTTTGATGGGAAAACCGATTAATAGTCAATTGACTTCTGATTTTATTCGTCACTTCACTTCTGAGACGGACTCACAAATGAGAGTAAAACAGTCTCTCAGACTCTCTTCCCTGTCCTTATTCTTCAATGATTTACTCAACAAATTGGATTTGAGGCATATTTAAGGACGTGTTCCTCTTGAACTCCCTTATTCTCAACAGAGAAAGGTTATTTATGGTGTGGGCGCAAAAAACTCATCTCAATCTTGTTGATAATCAAACGCGATTCACTTCTTTAGTGCTAATTTTCTTTAATTTTTTATGCAAATAAGTCACTCAATTTGTATCGAATTGGTTTTACTTTTGCTAACGTTAAGATTCAATAATACTTTTCACTTCGTTATGTACTTATTCTGACAGAAAATTAAATCTCAAATTGTTTAATGTACTCAATTTCCTTTTGAATTCGTCTATAATCAGTAATTTTTGGGATGAGCTCATACTTGTGCAGAAAATGTGATTTAATTATATTGCACAAAAATTTCTTTCTAAAAATTCAATATTTAGGAATTTAATGTTCAAAACGTTTTATTTTAATAATCAATGCGTATAAATGGGAACATAGATTGAATTCCTTTATGGTCTCCACTATTTATTCGCATCCTGTTATTTCAAATTAATTATCTTTGAAATAGCATTTAATATTTTGTAACTGAGTAAGGAATGTTACAAATTCACTATAATAAAGATGACTCGAATTTATTAGAGTTAAGTCTCTAAAACAGGTAAACTTAAGGACCTTCAGGAGCTAAGGACTTAAGAAGCTTAAATACAAATAAGAACCAAAACACACTTCGGCTTTTAAAAATATTTTTCTAAGCCCGCAATTTATTTTACTTCACAAGTGAATATTTAATATATGATTTAATGGAATTTTACATAACTTATTCACTTGACATTCTATTGATAGATTAATACCACATCACATCATTATTAAGTCTAAACTAATAAATCACATAAACTTTGAAATTAATTAGCATTAAGTTTCAACTCTCTCAACGAGTGAAGTCAGATTTTAGTTAATAGCTGTCAGTATTTATATTATAATTTTTTTTACAAAGTAATTCAGTGCTAATATTCTGATAAGTTATTAGGTTTTCTTTTAATAAGACTAAGATTAATGCGAATTTTATTTGTTAATAAATGCTAAATAAAGCTCAGAATACTGGTCGGCGACGACATTAGTCTAACCTTAACGACCCCTAATAACATGTATATCAGCCAAATTGCTGTCCTTACCCTTATTTTAGTCCTTTATTTTTTTTTTACTTTAGGCTAATTATTATATTTTATTCTTAGGCTTGAATACAATGAAATTATAAATAAACTATGAAATCATTCTAATCGATGCTAATTTACAATAAATATCTCAATCGTAGTATAGCAAACACACTGGTCAAGTAAAATCGATTTATTATTTCTAAAATTGATTCGTTTAATTTTTCTTTATTGAAATCATATATTATGGCCGGAAATAAAAAATAATTACTATGAAAATTGAACTGCAAATGGTGTTAAGATTTGAAACCAGAACTTTTGTCTTCACTTAAACTTTTGATGATTTTAAAGCAAGACTGACTATTAGTGTGAACTCATATTGTTCTTTTGTTTAAAAATCTATCAATTTTGAACAGTTATTATTGAAAATTTTAATTATGGGATATTTCATTATATATTTTCATTATTATAAAATTAATTTTTTTGAAGAAGTTGAAAAAAAGTGCTGTAACATGAATTTACTAATTATAAAATTACAGTATGTATAATAGTTTTGTTTTGAAACAATTATGAATACTATGCTGTTCAATAATATAAATACTTTTAATTCAAATTTCAACAGTGAAATCAATAATATAAAAATCATTTACAGTCAAAATAACAACAAGACTTAACTTTCATTAATATAAATCTTGCAATAATATGATTGAATCACTAGAGAGTACGGAGAGACAGACAGACTGACATTTCAAGAATATAAACTCCCATTTTAGACAATATGAGCTAAAAAGTTTAATGGAACAATTACTTAACTATGAGAAAATCAATTGATTTATACCTTAATTCCTATTAAAAACAGTAATTCCTTTATTGATAAACATTAAACACAAAGGTTTGTTAAATCATAATTGCAATTCATGTCGAGTACATTTATAAAATATTTTAAATTTATTGAACTAATTGCTTGACTTAATGCTCAAATGACCTGATATTACAAACTGGTATTGAATTCGTTTTATTTTGCAATTTAATTTTCATCAAGTTTTGAAGTTTCATAAGTGAAAATTATTGGTTTTCAAGATTATTCTTAGAAATACCTTATTATATATACAGTATCGAAAATATACAAGCTGCTGTGAAAGGTTACATAAATTCAGTCACTGATTGTGCTATATGTTGCGCAATCTTAGATATTAAATGATACAGATATTAAATTACAGCTAAAAGTGATTCAGAACTGTAAATGAATGAATCAATTGATTTTATTTAAAGAGAATGTACACAATTAGCTAAAAGCTACTCTTCC
>JAUJYT010001980.1:0-10027 GCA_033996565.1 Nanhermannia nana
CAGAACCAGCACAAGAATCCCCCACAGATTCAAAGCGTATACTTTTTAAGGCAAAAGAACAAAGGAAAGGAGGTTGCATTTGAATACTAGCTCACACCCGAGCTTAGACCCAAATTCTCAAACATTCAATTATTTAATACATATAATAAAAACATTAAAAATGCAAAATGCATTCGAGCCTTTAGGCTTAAATTCAATTAATACTTTCCTCCTCGAGGGCACAATTTTAATGAGGTCTGACAATATACAAGCGATAATGTGTGGCCATTCTATGCTTAAATTCTTTAAAATAGAATAATTCATATTTTTTGTAAAAAT
This sequence comes from Nanhermannia nana, assembly GCA_033996565.1. Taxonomy (NCBI): domain Eukaryota; kingdom Metazoa; phylum Arthropoda; class Arachnida; order Sarcoptiformes; family Nanhermanniidae; genus Nanhermannia; species Nanhermannia nana. The sequence goes on from JAUJYT010001980.1 coordinate 319, forward strand.
TGAAATTTTATTGAAACTAAAGTTTTTTGTAATTTTTATTTAACATTTTTTATTCATATGAAAAATTATATACTAAGATTTGGTGCTCGTGCTCGTGCTCGGTGCTCGTGCTCGCCACCGAGCACCAAATGCTCGAGCACTGTGCATCACTGGATATAACGAACACTCGATTAAACAAACAAAAATTTTTACATATGGTTTTATTCTTCTCAAAAACTTTTTGTGCACATTTATATCTAATACACATCTTAAGGTTACTTTATAACTAACCATCTAAAGTATTATAAAAATTTTAGAAAAATTTAAAAAATAATGGTTTCAAAGTTGGTGAGTTTTATTTTCTGCAAAAAAAAGATTTCAATTTTGATATTCACTTTCAATCAATTTTAAATAATAATAACTCCCGAAAAATCCAAAGTAAATGAATACTCCTCCTTCATATATCGGCTTTCTTAACGCTGAAAACTCTATTTAATCCCGAAGGAGTGAGAAGGGAATAGTGTGAAGATAGAAAATGTGGAAATACGTATATGTGTATAGCATTTCAAGAATGACAAGTAAGCGGAAGAAAATGTAGTGATTCGCTGATTTGTGGCTGAAATTCGAGTTAAAATGTGCGATACATTCATTTTAAGTAAAATTACTAAATAAAAACACAAAACAAAACAATACTTGTCAGCGGTTCTAAAAAAGCAAATTTTTCTTCAATGATTTGATTGAATTTGACAAGTCTTGTGGGCCTAAATCAAAATACATTTTATGGTTGCTATCGAATTATGCGTTACATAATTTACATTTATATTCAAACATTGGCCGAATAAATTATGCGCACAATTTAGTGCATAACATATCAGAATATTTACAGCTTAACCGATATTTAATATAAAACAAAAATTCAATTTGAATAAAACAATCAATAATGAGTAGAATATCAAACCATAGCCTTTTTAACAGTTAAGCAAAATGTAATTTAAATGTGAGTAAAGAAAATCCTAACTTAGAAAGCATTTTGAAGATTATTATGCAGTAGTTTTCAGGTGGAGTGACATTTTATCTCTCACTTAAACATCTAATGAGAAGTTTAACTGAGAAGAGAAAAGAATGAATGGTGTGAAGAGAGAGCCAGACAGACAACGCCAACAAAGAAAATAAAACTAAAATAGTATCCAATGTCTGAAGAGAAAAAAGATCTAATCTATGGAAAAATAGTAGAAGTCAGAGATTCAGAATAAAAGTTTAGTACCAGTGAAGGGAGAGCAGAGTTAGCAAGACTGTAAGTTTTAGTGCAGAGCTCAGTAATTGTAATACAGAACAGCAATACTTAACACAATCAATTTGAGGCTTCGAATCATACAATAAACGATAGAAAGAATTCCTTTCTTGTTGTTTCATTTGAGAAGCGATTCTCATTTGGGCCTCACATCCATTAAAGATGCGTAAGAGATGCTATTGTACTACAGCTACTGCCAGCTCATCTTCATCTTATTTTATTGAAGAGTGCATAGACTTTAATACTGTTTGTGTGATATAAAATTTCCATTAAAATTGTGCGGATTCTTAAAGAGGTCTCATATTATTTATCTGCGAGAACATTATGGAATACTTTCAGCAATTTATTCGTCACAAAACACATCCATATAAACAATGGTGATGTACACTGATATGTAAATTTAAAAAACATCTGAAGACGTTTTAAATCAGTGTAAACATTGAAGTTTTTACTCGTGTACTGTACTGTACATATTGTTAACTTAAGTTCTTTGAGTCTTTCGAACGAATTCCCTTTAGAATAAGTTCACTGTATTTCTACATCAAAACATATTATTAGAAAATATTGAATTCATTTGTGCTCAAATACTTTTTTGTTAGATTCGTTCAATAGCTTTACAATCCATTCAAACTTCAAAAATTAAAGTTTTCTATGATTTTTTTAAACAAATGCTAAATTATTTACTTTAAAGTTTGAATTTTTTTAAACCAATTATATGTCTTTAAGACTTATACTTGAAAGCACTTAAGCTTTTATCCTTATATTTATTTTTATGTCAATTATGTTAAGATAAAACACTAATACAAACAAATACTTCAATTAACTTTTTAGTTAAATATATTTTTTTTTATAAAATTTTATGCCCAAAATTCATAACTCAACAGTCAATTAAATAAACTTAAGTAAAATATTATTCAAATTTTTTGAACAAAATTTAAACGCTATTTGAAGTATATCTTTAAATAATAACAATAAAATACAACAGAAATATTTAAAAATTGCTTTGAATTGAGTGATAGCAGAACAAAATGCGCGCTAACCTTAAGGTAATGTATTCCGAATGGGTTGCTATGATTGTAGTGATGGTCTACTATAAAGTTAATGTGAATCAAAGAATCCATTGACAAAAGGAACTTTTGAGAAGGCTCAGAAAAAATTGTAGAATCTTTGAAAGTATAGCTTTAAACCTAAACTGATGTTCACATTAGTTTGCAGCTAAAGGGCAATCTGGCCAATAAAGAGAAGTGAACATGAAACCAACTTCTCAATCGATTAGACTGAATCTATATATATTCCTATACTTTACTATATATTGTCAATACTCCAGAATCTGTATTATAGTTATGATGGTGTCATTTCTAAATGCATCGCTCAATTCCCCTCTCGTTTCTCTCACTCTCGTTCACGTCAGAACCCTGTTTGTTGTGTATTGAGCAAAAAGACGGTTTGCTTCCTTCCACGACATTTCTTATCTTTTTACTTTATCCGTAACGCGTAATGGCAAAGATGGGTCTCAATGCCAACACTAGGAAGTAATGGCTTTCGTCGCTCTTTCGTCTCCTTTTCTCATTCTTTCAAACATCGACTCTATTTCGACCCGATATTGAAGTGAAACAATCTTTTTTTGTTTTATTATCAAACTCAGTGGTCACAAGATCTCTATTTAATAGCAAAAATGTGAACTTTTCCTTTTATTCCATCCTTTTCGTGCTTTTCTTCAATCATTATCTTTATATTATATATGATAATAGTGACCCTTTTCCTCATCACATAGAGTGAGTGAACCTGATTCTCGATCATTCCTTTATTGGAAGCAATTATTCCAAATTTTTGTCTTTTGCTTTCCTTTTCATTCACGACAACTAACATGAGATCTTTTTCGTATAACTAATACTTGCAAAATACTTCGTGCACTTCATTAACATGTTAAAAATGTGATTTTAAAATAGAGTTTGTAACTGGAGATCATTTAAGAGATAGACTAATGTTATAAAACTCAATCTGGATTAAGGCTCAGATAGAAAATGAATTTACGCAACATTTATCAACTGAACCAAAGCCAAGAATTTAGGGGAGAGAGAGAGAGGAGAGAGAGAGGAGAGAGAGGAGAGAGAGAGAGAGTTGGCAACAAATTTTGAAATATCACTTTTAATGAATTACTTTATAACTTAACAGCTTTAAAATCAATAAATTGGATACAACTCTGAAATTTATTTCAACTTTTAAGTCAAAAAAATAGCCGTAATTGAGGTTTAAAAATAGAATTAATTGAAATATTTTGATTTATAGAGAACTTATTTCCCGATTTTCAAAATATTAAGTGAGAATAAATTGAAAAAATATGAGTTATTGAAATTGCTATACACGTAGAAATATTAAAACAATCATTAAATTATATAATTTATAAAATCAAAAAAAAAGTCTGCAAATTCAATTATTTTTCAATTTATAAATTACTTTTTTAATAAGACATCGGATAAAACATTCAATTAATAAGACATGAAGTAAGAACTTTAGATATCAGCTTTGGATCAGAACTTCGCAAAGGTACAGATGGGCAGAAAAGTCCGTAAAACTATTCTGATAAGACGATTATCACTATTGAGTTCAGTTAAAAATCAATTAGAAATCAATTATGTTTTAAAAAATTAATTATAAGTAATAATTTGATATAATAATAAACTAGTGATAGTAGTCATATCAGAAATGATTGTGAATAAGATAAAAATGGACTCTATGAGTCTGCTAGTGCTAAAATATCTTTTATTTAGTATATTAATAGTATTTAATATTAATGTTTTCTTTTTTAATAGTTAAACATTGAAATCTATTATTGATTTAAAATTAGAGATAATAATGCTTTAAAGATAGTGATATTATTGGCAGCAAAGTAGGCCAGTATTGAAATTAATAATAAATTTCAATTCTTAAAATACAAAATTCCTTGAAAAACATTTATTGATTGTGCGTATACTACGTAAAAGCTCACTTGTGTTAAGAAAATAATAATAAAGTTCAAATTTAATCAAAATAGTAGACGTTGAGCATAAAACACAATAGATTTTCTGAAGTCAGCAGTTATTGATGTTCAGTATGTATTATCGAAAATAGCGGTTATAACGCAAGACATACCCAGTAATGTATTATATGAAATCAACTCATATGACTGTATGGCAATGTTAATGATAATGTATTTTCAGCAAACAATTTCCGGAGCACTAAAGTTATATAAGCAGACTATTTTCGTATGCCTGTTAATAAGCAATGGCAGAGAAGAGGAGAACTTGTGCTTTGGGGTTTCGATGAAAGAATTTATTTGTGGATTGCGTGCAAAATTTCGTATATTTGGTCAACTTGTGTATAAAGTAAAAAGACTGCGGCACTGCTGCAGTATTTTTTCGTGTTTCGCCTAACTTTGTGATGAAGGAAATTTGCATCAGTCAATGCCACAGTTGTAATAGCAATGCACGAATGACTCTATTCAGCTCAATCATTAATAAAATATAATAAAACTCAAAATCATAATAAATCTTTTGGAACACAAGATCTTTTCAAAATAAGATTTTGATAAATTTGGTTAATTCTTGTTTTAATTATACGTTTAAAGTATTTTTTGCATTTTTTATTTAACATTTGAAAGAAATGTTAAACTATAAAAGTTTAAGATTTTATGACTTAATGAAAATAATTGAATTAGAAACTTAGTTCATTTAATTAGATTATGGCCATTTCACTTTAAAATACAAAATTACATTTATTGATATTAAGGTTTTAGAAGTGATAAAGTAATTGTTTTTAGAGATTAATTAAATTTTGAGCGCAAGAAAGCTGTTTATTTTACTTATTTGAGCTGTTTATGGAAGGCTTTCAAGTTTTACATGACTCGCGTTAATTAATAGCATGATTAATGAAATACTATAAATGTTAAAATACTAACTTTATATGTTATCTGAATTAAAACATATTAGATGTGATTCTGTTAAATCTCAGCAAACATTTCATGAATAATGTTTCTCAAATAAATGTTAAATTTCAAAATCAACTCTATTTCGCTAACAATAGGTCGGCAGAAAATTTATTGCTAAAACTCATAAAGAAATTCGATGTCATCATAAATATAAAAGTTTCAAATTTCTAAAAATATAATTCAACGATATCTTTTTGAAATTTAAATTCAATAGTTATCATTGAAATTTATAATAATAAATCCCGGCTTTATTGCTATTAGAGATATTTGATCTCTTAAAAGCTTCAAGTTTTACACTTCCCTTACTCATAGACCATAATAATACAGAATAATAAAAATTGAATAGAATTTTGATAAAATTTTCAAAATTTGTAAGTAAGTGCTTTTATTTTTCTGGAAAAAACTTAATAAAAATAAACCGAAATAACAGAGAATGCATTCGTATAGACATAAATTAAAAGACATGTCAGTTAGACTTTTAGCAAAGTATCCATTTGTTAATTAGAAGTAGGTATTCATTCATTTATTTGAGATCTATTTGCCAAGAGTTAAGTTGCACAATAAAAACGTGAAAGCCCTGAGCTCATTGATCACTTATATTCTGTTTCCCCTCATTCCCCAACTTTTTTGCCATAAAAGAAAACGCAGCATTGGATTTGTCGCCGATCAATATTAATGCATTATAAACATATAATACGATAAAATGGTAAAACTTGCAGTTTTGTCATAAACCATATCAAACCATATATGAGAGGCTAAGTAGGAAAGAACGTCAACTGCTTACAACATATAACTTATAAAATGAGTTTGTCTAATAGCAAATATATAGAGCCGAAGGTTGATCGCTATGTATATTAATACTTCAAATTGAAGGGATTAAAACTAGAAAGCATTTCAAAGTTTCTAACTTTCATATATACAATAGTATAATACTATAGCATAAGTGTATTATGAAACAGCGTATGTGTATACATAGCTTATCGCTGGTGTAACATTTATTCAACACATTCTGTAACATTCTTGATGGCAGTCATTTTAGAAAAATGAAAGGCCATTAAGGATAAGGGGATTGAATTTGCTTTTGTCGATCCAATATATTAAGTATAATAATGGATACTTTTCTGAATAATAGTAAAATTGTCAGGTTTTAACTCATAAAACAATGCCTTTAAAAACATCACTATTACATATATGAAGTGTTAGCCAATGAATGGCAATCGATTTTGATTACATATGAGCGAGAAATAGAGAGCAAAAATGATCAAAACTTACAAGTTTGTAATGAATAGAGCAAATAAAGCATGAGTAGGATTATGGCTTATAGTAAGTGATCCATTTCAAGTCAACGATACAGTTTGTTCTCTAAGATTCTCAAACATACAGTACTTCTCACTTAGAATTACAATTTTCTTTACCAAAAGCACACTAACCATACTTTGCAGACTATTCGCTCTTTAATGGTATGAGTTATAGTACATATTATATCAATAGTTATATGACTACTGTATATATAAGTTATTTGAGTGGAGAAACGCTGCGAACAAAATATAAATATAATAAGAAAGGAACTGATGATCTTCATGATGTTGGTTTTGATAATAGCACTCATTGCCAGTTAAGCATCACCCACAGCCAGTACAGCACAATACCAACCCATCAGTTAATATGTATTTGTTTGCCATTTTCGATTGCAAGAACTGCTACACACACTGGTATTGATAGAATATCTTTCTTTGATTTCTCAGAAGCGGCTTAACATAGTAGAGCTACAGGAGCGCAGACCAGCAAAACTAAATGATATTTCGATCTAAGTTGGCTCTCTTTGATCATATATTATATGGCCTAAGAGTCCATCCCTACATGAACTTAACAACTACTGCACTGTAATGAACTGAGAGTAAGATGCGATGCATCCAATGCCTACATTTAACTGAGTTACTACACTTAGGCTCTCATTTAAGTGTTACAAGCAATATACTTCCTACAAGAAATGGACTGACGTATACCAATCTATATAACTAAGACCTTAATGTACAGTCGACTCAATTATTTTATTCCATTAGCCCCGAAAAGTATATGAACGCATTATCAACAAAAGACAGTGCTTTATATAAATTACTTTCAATCAGTTTAAAGAGATTTTAAATTAAGTATTTATTTGAAAAGCTTAGGAAAATGAATTCAATTCAAATATTTATTGATTCTGAATAATAAATAAATAATTTTCAAAATACAATTCATTCACATTAGTTATTAAACTATAAATTAATTTTCGAGTGATTTGCAGATATTGTAATGTTTGACTTCAAATAAAACTGAAACGCTATCAAATCAATTTAGAGCATAGTATATTGAAAGCGGGAGTTTTCAAATTTTTTTCAAATATATTATTTTCAGTGACTGTACGATGATTTGGTTTGTGTCGAACATATACTGTAAAGTAATAAGAGAGCCGGGAAAGTGAGTACGACCAGCGGGGAAGCATTCATTAGCCTGAATAGCAAAATGAACATTATTTGCAAGTTGAAAGTGTAATAAAATCAAACAATTGACGCCAACATATACAGCAAGACTATAAGGAATTTACATTAACAGAATCTCGAAATGCTTGCAAATAATCATTTTGTGCCAGAAAAGAGCACTTTTCATACATGAGATGAATGATCTATATTTATGTAAGTAAAATATTAAAGCTTAAAATTGTTCAGTGCATCGCTTGTAAACTATAACAAGTTTCACATCTCTTTCTTCTTCATTTCTACTCTTATATCTCCATCTATTTCCTTATTTTCATTTTCATGTTTGTAAAGTGGATCGCAATAACAGTAGAGCTCTTATCTTTGAAGCTAAAACCGCTGTTTGCTATTCTCGCAGATTTATGTTTTTTTTTCTTTTTAAAGGGCTCTCATTTCAGTTCGTGCACATGCATGAGGAGTCTTGAGAGGGAAGGCCATAATTTAATATAGTAACGAGCCATAAAATACACTGAATTACAATAAGTTAAGTTCAAGAAATCTAACTGTAGCTCACATTCTGTGGCACTTTATAACAGTAAACGTGTCGCCACGTGTGATCAAGTTGCCAATAAGCATGGCTTAACACGTTTAATAAAACCAATCATTAAATCAGTTTAAAGCATAGAGTTATCTATTTTTTATTTCAAGTTATTTTCTCCACTTTTGTTCGCACAAAAGTTCAGTAAATCGCATAAAAATTTTTATCTATACTGAAAAGTTTTGGTCTGAAAACTATTTCTCTTATTTGTTTAGCTTTTTATTTCTTCAAATAGTTTTTAGTGAATTGATTTATATTGGAGTTCGAGCTTTTAAAATGAAATTTAATTTATTAAAGAAATGATTTTTTAATTTTAAGGAGCATTTAATGTAATGTGGTCATTGAATGTGTAGATTTACAACTTGTTTATATAACCGGTGGATTAAAGTTCAATTAATTTTATGTTAAACTATTATAATTTAGAAGCAATTGAATTAAATTCATTTAAATTAAAATCTCATAAAAAGATTTATGCAGTCTGTAAATGTCATTTGATTTTTAATTTGAACTCTTATTACTTTAATTTATATGATTCAATAATTTTACATAAAATTTTATAAATCATAATAACCGTAAACATGTATTGAATCGATAATTTTTTAATTTGAACTTTGGAACCATTACTTGTATTAGAATACAAATAATGAAAATAAATTGCACGCAAAACTATTATTTTATTACTTAATTTTATTGAGAAGCAGCACAACAGTTAAACATAAATTAATCAATTGATTATAGATCTCGTGATTACTGTAAATACAGGTATAAATTGTCAAAAAGTAAAGATTAAATTTCTTTATTCTATTCATCACTGTTCTAACATGTACTGTAAGTAATCAGACTTTATTCAGAGATTAGGGGAAAATGCACACAGAATTGCATAAAAATGTTTAGTGTTTGGTTTTCGTTCATTTGAAAACATGGGTATAATGTTCGTGGAGTTCATTTCCGCATTTGCGTGTCGACTAAAAGATTTTCATATAAAGCGTACCCAAGTTTAAAAGTATTGCTAAACATAGATATTAATGAAGAGAAGCGCACACTTACTAAACTCTATTGCATTACTTTCCTTAGAGCACAATATTGCACACTATTGTATACTCAATACAGATATCGTGCAAGCGATACAACATTCAAGTTTTATTAGCATAAAACCAATTACTAGCTGTAAATCTAGTGAACCTCAATAATAAAACTCGAAATGCTGTATATCAGCAGTTTTCAACCTTTTCAAATGTGGTACCACTCAATGGACATTTACGTACCACTATTTGCGAGGGAGTAATGGTCGCGTATCACAGTTCACATAATATTATGTTCATCTGTTTTAAACTTAATAATAAATTAACTAAAATATAAACATTTTCATCTAAAACGGTAGAAATATTTAAAAATTGGTCTCATTTTGAGCAATAATT
>JAUJYT010001981.1:0-10025 GCA_033996565.1 Nanhermannia nana
ATCAATAGAAAGATCTCATCGAGTACTACAACTTTTTCTCTTGGACCAACTCGATCCGCCTACGGAATAAAGCGCCAGAGGGCAAAGAATTTCCCATTGATAATACATTATGTGATTCTGTATGTATTTATATGTAATATATTTTCAGTGGGAACTTCTTTGCCCTCTCGTGCTTTACTCCGTGGACGGATCGAGTTAATCCAAGAGGAAAAGTTGTAGTACTCGACGAGATCTTTTCATTGATATAAGATTCACGATGGGGTCCCTTCGTGGGGGTGTCCTATGGACTTTGGTCATTACTCTTTTATAGTATACTTGTCTCCCATATAGAAAAGCCAACTTCCAAAGTAAACTTGATGTATAATTTTTAAATTACAAGATTAATAAATGAAATACCGTTTTCATAATGAGAAGAGCATGATTGTTAACAACAGCAAAAGTACTATTGAAATAAGGGCTGAACTCTTTAATACTTAAACCGGAACTCTTTTTCATTTCCCTCTAAATTAATGAATAAATTTAATGTATTTCTTGTCAAACAAATAGCAAAGATATTTAACAAACTTACAAATCCATTTCCATTCCAGCAGTTGTTGAGCCAAGTGAGGCAAATATGAGAACTGGCTCCCGGAAACACTTCTCCCACATTCGCTTTGGAGAAATATTCTTTTTCTGATTGATGGCCAGAATCCATGTCATGCATTAATTCCCAATCAGTCCATGAATTGTCGAGATTAGTAATGGGACGGCTTTGGAATAAATGGATTTTATTATCCTTTATTCCCCACTCAATATCTCTGGCATTTCCATAAAATTGATGCACTTTTAATGCAATATTTCCAAGACTTAGACATTCGGATTCACTCAAACATGACTTATCATTATTGGCAGCACTTATTTCAATGGTTCCGCTCTTATTATCGTTGTTTAAAACAATGGATTTGAGTTTAGACCCAATTTGTCTGCTTTCAATGCCTTTAAATAACTTTTTTTGAAAGTTTATTAAATTAAAGATTTTAAAGTACTATACCTTTGATTGTTCTCTGTTTTTGCAAAGAGTTGGCCTCAATATTGACATCGAGTCTGATAGTGTCCGGTTCTGCCATCGCTGACACCACACTCTCTCCAATACCATAATTAGCAGTTATAATAAGTTTTCTTTCATCACCAGTCAGTGGATCGCAAGTGAATATAACTCCTGCGGAGTCACAGTTTACCATTTCCTGTATGACTACAGCCATCGGACTATTGATTTGTTGTCCGTAACCTCTTTTGTATTCAACGCAAACATAAGAGAATTGTGAAGACCAGCACTTCATTACAGCACAACTTATTTCATCGATTCCTTTGACACCCAAAATAGTAGTCATTTGTCCGGCGGCTGACATCTCATCAGAATCTTCACCAGAAGCTGAAGAACGAACAGCGAATTGTATTGAATCCCAGTTATTGCCAAAAATTGAAATTAAATTATGTTTTATTTCATTTTCAATAATTTCTGGCAATTTTTCTTTTACAAAATGTTCACAAACTTTTTCACAGCACTCTTTCATACCTTCTCTTGTTTTAGACCTTAAATAAAAAAAATTTAATAATTATCTTCAATTATTGATTAATATAACTATGAAAATCATATATAATAAATATATGTCCGGTTACAGATAATGTCATAATGTATGCAATTGAATCACTTTAAAGTACTCACTTTATAGATTAAAATTTGAGAGATTAATAAATATAAAATGTTTAATTACCTGTAAATATTTAAAGTTTATTATATGTAAATATTGTATAAATCATTATATTTCAAACAAATCTACTTTGACTTAGAAATTATGATTTTATTTTTCTAAAAAATTTTATTCTTCATTTTGTTTGTTCACAACTTTTGTCTCTTTTTAAACATTTAATGAGTTATTATTCATATTGAATCAGAAAATGTTTATTTTATTTGATTTTTACATGATTTACATTTTAAAATAACATTTAAGACAAAGATAAACATTTATATAAACACAAAATACAGTGAAATTTAAATTTTGTTATTAAGTAATTTTGTCTTTGAGTGTTTAGTACACCGAAGAGTTAGAGCTTTCAGTTGTCACTCGGGGACTTTCCCTTCGTTTTTCTTTTCTTCTTTTTGTGTTTGGCTGAAGGTATGAAGACGTCTAACACTATAATTGTCAGGTTTTGCTGTTCGTGGCTCTGAAAACACGGGAAACAAAGGCTTTTCCTACAATAGTTGGTCTCGCACTGACATTCATGGTGTTAAAAATGTTTATTTCATACAGAAAACCCATTTATATTGAATTGAATTTTGGGAGTTTACTTTGGTTTAATTTATTTTCTAAGTTTCTCAAAATGCTATATCTGTCTATGAAAGAAAATTTGTGAACACATATTTTCATAGTGAGAACTTTTATTACGATTGCTTAAAACTTGAGATAAGGGCTTGCGGTATAAAAAATGACAAGTTTTAAAATTATAATTTTTATATTTGATTGAGTGTCAGACATTTGGACAGATTTCTGTGAAAACCCAATTTTCAACTATGTGGACATGTATTTGTCATGTCGGCCAACCTATCAATCATGGACTTAAGGAAAACCTATATTAGAATCCATTGAATACCAGCTCAAGATCAACAATTGCAGGAATTTCAGCAGTCATTCGATAGAAAAGCCGAAACTAAACCATTAAATGTTGTCGAAGGACTTGATGTCGAAGACTCCAATGGTATTAACTCATGATAAATGTCTAATTGAGGCAAATCAGGGAACAGTTCACTTGAAGCCAACTCTTGAGTTAAACTCAGTTTTCGTATTAATTCCTGTTTAATGCTATCACTCGTGAAGTAATTGTTGTGTTGAGTCGTTTGTTGGCTTTGCTGTTGTTGTTGTTGCGCAACAATTGACGAACAATTGCCTGAATTGTTGAGTGAATGAGTATTTATATTAACGCTATTATTAGTACTGATATTAGAATTCAATTTTCGTCTACTATTCTGTGATTCAATACTTAATGAATTCATTTGTGAAGACAATGAAGAGTCTGTTCCGTAATAACTGTTGTGCAAAGCATTGCTTCCATTGTTTTGATGCAAATATGAAGTAAGTCTTGACTCTTGTGGTGGCATATGATGTGACAATTGATTGTTTGAGTCGACCGTCGATTGTAGTGATTGTTGTACTGACTGTTGTAGTGGTTGTGGAAGTGATTGTTGTAGTGATTGCTGTAGTGGTTGTGCTAATGATTGCTGTAATCTCTGGTTGTGCTGTACTGTAAGTGAAGGGCAGAGTTGTGTGTGTTGTGTATGAATGAACTGACACTCTTCGCCATAAAAACAATTGCCATCTGAAGCAAAGTATCGACAAATGCTGTTCTTCTTATTTCCATTGGTTGTTGAGTTCATTGTGTTTTCCATTTCACTGACAATCCATTCATTAATCACTTATTTGTTAACCAATTATTTTATAATTAACTGATTTTGTTATCAAAACAATTCAAGAAAATCATTGAATGAGATGAACATTATTGACATATGGTTTCAAATATCATATAATAATACAGATAATTAGTGTTCGTTTACAATAATGTATTTATACATTTTCTCATATCTGTTACTCCATAGCATTCACACATTCATACACTTTCTTAATGTTTAGTGTTTTTGTGTCAACCAGTCATCTATAGTTACAACAAAAACAGTGAAAAAACTTTCTGTTTAGGGATTTTATATACAAAGTATCTTTAAATATGAAAATTTTTTAAAACTTTAAATTTATTTTAAATTATTTTTATAATTATTTTTAAGCATAATAATTAAATAACAACTCAAATAACTGATTAAATTCTCATTAAAATTATGACTTATTATATAATAATATAATAATAACTAAATCTTAGAAATAGTGTCCAATTTTTATTTGAAACCTTATTTCAACAATTTCTCAACTTTTCCTTCAATGTGTTGTATTACTTGTCCCTAAAAGAAAATATTCGGGTTTTCAAAGCTTTTTACTTAACCTTAAAAAACAAGTTTTGTTCTCATTTGTAATCAAGAAGTTTAATAATAAGTTATCTAAAGAACTTATGCTAAATATTAAACATTTTTATTATATGGCACTACAGGTATTGTTAATCTCTTGATCAAAGTTAATTAGTTATAAAGTTTATTTAATTTCCATGTATTAAAGCCTAAGTTTGGATTAACGGAATGTTCAAAAAGGATGTCTGCATAATATTACTCAAACCCCTCCCCTACCAGTTGTCCCCTACCAACGGCCCTCACTGGACGGGCATTGAACCGAAAAATAGTCGAAATATTGAAACTTTTTTTGCCAAAATTTCAAGAATATTTAATATTTTGAATAGCTTTTAAAGAATATAATGTTAGGACGCATTATGACACAAAACATAAGATAAAGGGAACTTAGAGAAGCTAAGGAAAGATAAACTGTGTCATTGAACAAATGTCCATAAACGCAGCAAAACTTTTTTAAGAAACAATTTGAAGAAAATGTAGCTTTACTTAGAGCTATCTCTCACGGCTCTTATGTTTGACATTTGTTAGCAGCTGCTGAATATGGGAAACCATTTGAGAAGGACTGTTTCTAAAACCATTGCAGAAGCTATTTTCTGAGATGTTTTTTAATATTTTCATCACAATTACAAAGAAATACATTTTTGATAAAAATGTCTAAGCTTAATAAAAGCTACCACTTAGATAGTATCTAACAATTGTAAGTTCGTACTCAAAGATGGGGAGGGGGCAGTCAAAAGCGTGCAAACTTATATTCGTAACATTGGTTATAAGTAGCCTAGGAAACTAGTATTTTACCTATTTTTTGTCTTTCATGTAATCCATACAATTATGAGTTGGAATCACATCAAAATAAGTTATTTAAGACACAATTATAAATGCCTATCATTGACTATTTGGGTCTATTTGACACTTTAGAAAAGAGAAAGTCATCAAATGATAACCCTTTAAGACTTATTTTAAAAACATTATAATAATTATCGTTATACATGTTATAAAATGCCGAAAACGCCTAAAATTAAAGTCACTTTAAAAGTTAAATTAAATAAATATGTCAAACAATTTGGCGATAATTTTATTACTGACGGAAAAGTACCTTATTGTCAATTATGCACTAAAGAAATGACTGCAACCAAACACTACTATTATTTGATGTCTAATAAATCGTATTCGAGAATATAGTATTATTTCTTAATAATAATTTTAAGGTGCTATTCGATACTATTTCACAATTTTTTAGGTACTATTATAGACGCCTAAAACCATATTTTTAGGTACTATTTTTCCTAAGCCTAGTTATAAGTATCCAAATACATGCAAGGAGGGAAAGGGTCTAAAAATTGACTCTCCTGTTACTTACTTTATGAATGACACCTTACTCTTCAGACTAAAGTGAGTCAAGTATTTAATACAGCAGATTAAAAAGATTGGGCACCTTTTAGACAAAGATACGGTAACCCTGCTTTTAAAGTAGCCCTCACTCAGCCTCGCTCATGTTCTCACTCGTAAAAGTCCTATTGCTTTCGAGAAACATTTATTTAATTTAAATAATTATTTGAACACAATTCTATGAATACAACCAAATATAACCCTAATATAACCCTAATATAACCCTAATATAACCAAATATTTTTAGAGCTAATCTATTCCAAACTCATTGATCTATTCAACTGATAATTTAGAATTTCAATTAAATCTTTCTTAAGTGGAAAATAACTTGTTTGGTATAATATAAAATATTTGAAAATTTCTTGTTTTAATACTGGTATTGAAGCTGACAAAAATCATTTAAAGTTTAGTTAATTTAACTTTTATTTTATTTTTATTCATTTCTTTGAGATTTTGAAATATTTATAGTGTAGAAGCACTTAACTATTCGATTATTGTTCAGAAAAAACTAAACTAAGATCAGATTATTTGTTAGTTTTTCATACAAGTAGTTCTTCAGTTAGAATATTAGTTTATTTTAAACTTGGTTTGCATTAAATTTGATCTTATTTTGAAAATAGGCATTTTCTATAGAATGTATCCATAATTTTGAAACTTTGTGATTCTATTAGGTTAAGTATTTGCTATCTATATATTAAAAAGTAGGTCTATATTCTTGTATTGCATTCTTTGTATTCAATGATTTGTCATAACGGTCATAACCAAACCCTAACTATAGAAATATAAAATTAAGACCTCATTAACATAAAAGTAGAATAAAACGGAACAGTGTTTGCTAAACTTACAAACATATTAAGAGATTTACATTTAAAGATTCTGTGTATACATTACTATATTTAAAAATAAAGTTTCAACAGAACGGATGACATCCATAGTAAAGCCCAAAAATAGAGAAAATTGTGTTTACAAACAATTATACTTTATTTAAATCATATTTCAAATAAGGACTAAATTATGATCATTAGAGGTTCACTTCAGTTGTTCTTAAGGCGATATAATTCGATATAATTGAAGAATGAATTACAAAATTCTCATTTTATTGAACAGAATAGAACGGAATGTAATAATAATTATTGATTTGATAATAAAAACATAGATAATGAATGGCATTGAGACAAAAGTGCGGATTCCTTCAGTTATGCCCAACATATACAACAACTTAAAATGTGTCGCATCACAGTTTTTGTACATATAATGCTATTGTAGATGAATCTATACATTCAACTATGTATTAAACAGAAGATAACTATAAGATAGAGTTATCTCGAGTTATATAAAGTAGAAACAGAAACAAATGCAAATGTTATGATGTAATGACTATATTAAAAATTAAATTTATATTCGCTTCGACGCGAACTCATATTTTTTGTCGCTATATTGAAAATAAATTGAGAAGTGATTATCTTTTTATATAAGAAAACAATACAAATGTTGGATATGTCTGTCGTTGAAGACAATTAAACAAATGAGAGAAATGTACTCAAAATTATTCTACATTAGACATCATTAGACATCATTGTTGAGAAACAGATCCTTTTCTCAGCACATGTTAAAAAAGATCAAATGATTTGTTGCATAAATGTTTTATTCAGTAAATGTATTAAACATTGATAATTCTTCAAACGAAGTCGGCTCCGATTGTCCCAACATTTGAAGCATATCTGACAATTCTTGCGGCTGATGAGGTGCTCCACTCGGGTGATTACCAGCAGAAGCATTGCCATGAGCTGAGGGATGGTTTACTGCTGAAGCAGATGAAGTGGTCGGAGCCTCTGGTACGGCACTATTTTGCCACTGACCCCACATTCCTACTGATGCATGACATCAAAATCAATTTTACTCTAATGTCTCATATTTTAAATATGTTTGTGATCACTAACCTCTAGAGCCAGGAGCAGAACTCAGCTGAGTGTAAGTCGGACCCGATGGGCTTCGAGAAGGCGGACTTATCTGATTATAGCCGGTGACGCCTTGATTGTAGGCTTCAGGCTTTTGGTTAATATTACAATAAAACAATTAAACATTAAACAAAAAATTGCATTCAATTTAAATGATAATAATACTGACTCGAGTCAGATGTCTTGGCGTCCAAGTGCTCTGTGGCGGAGAACTGGAAGCGCCAGAATTGGCTGATTTGCTCATCTGCGAGAGTGTGTTCGAAGCGCCTAAATTAGAAGCAGCGGAACCACTATTCGGATAATTGAGTGTTGAATGTGTTTGGGCTGAAGGATGGCTGTGATCGTACGCACTGTAGACCTGACTGGCGCTTGTCGTTCGTCTATCAGTTAACGCCTGATTCTGCATATGAGAACGCGTCGGCGGCATCATTGAAGTGTAGACATCAGTCGCCGATCTTTGCAAACTATAGTCAAGTCCTTCAGGTTTTGTTGGCTGTCCTGATATAATGCCTACGCCTGGGATTGAGTGCGTTTGGTATTGATGGCTAATACTTGAATCAGATGAGGCTGTATTTTGATGGTCACCACCAATATCTCCCGTATGATGTAAACTCCTTATTAAGTAAACAAAACAATTATAGAATTTGTTGCAATAATTGTTTGCAAGTATGAAAAGTGTAATACTTGGCAGATGTATTGGTGCACACAATGTATTCGACATCATTAGTATATGGATTAAGAAAGGCAAAGCTACTGGTTCGCAACCAAACCCAATCACAGTTTTTAGCTCTAAATCGATACATTACTGACATTACCTGACCTTTCAGTTTAAGCACTAAAACAATAAGAAAAAGTATAAATAAATATTATTCATATATTAATCAATAAACAATTAATTGATGCAAACCCTGTTCAAAACTTTCTTTCATATGATTTTGATCTTCAGGATGAAAATAATCGAAACAAGTTTTTCCTAAAAGCTCTTGTGGCTGATACCCAAGAATCCCAGAGACCCGTTGGTCGACAAAAGTGAACTTTCCATCCATACTATGTCTCGAAATGAATTCATTATTAGAATTGGATCCCATTAAATCACTGGTGTTTGGCGTAGACGTCACTTGCAGTCTACCAATGGCTACAAGACAGCAATGACTGCCTCCATGTCCGTCATCGGAGTCCATCCGATCCATTTGGACTCCAGAAGGTGGCCAATTCTTTATATAACCGGTACAGTGAACCACAGCATAAGAATTGCCGTCTGGGGCGTGTCCTAAACTGTTTCGTTGACGCATTCTATGTATATGACTCGGAGATATAGTGTCCGGTTGAACGTTCCCGATCTTCATTCGACAAATAAATCCACGTCTAGAGCCCATACATAAGCGCATCGATGATTGATGGCCTTCTTTTTTAACAGTACCGGCTATTTGATGGTCATATGTATCAGTTTTATATTTCATATTTAAAACTCTTTAGACTATAGATGAGCATAACGAACCTCAGAACCCGAACCGCAGGTTCGGGTTCGAGGTTCTAAAATTTCATAACCTGAGGTTCGAGGTTCGGGTTCTTAAACTTCAGAACATGAGGTATGAAATTAGGTAGACTTGAACCTCTATCATATATTACAAGAGTGTAATATAATTTGAGAACATTGTTTAGTGTTTAAAATATATGAAATCATTTTATATATATATATGCTATGAGGTTCGAGATTCTCAAGTTTGAGGTTCTGAGGTTCGCAGGGTTTAGAACCTCGAGGTTCGGGTTCGAGCTTTAAGTTTGTGACAGAGGTTCAGGTTCGTGTACGAACCTATGGAACCCAAAACTGCTCATCTCTACTTTAGACTCACTTTTAAGATCTAGAATTCTTCCTGAGTTGGGTGACTCCTGAGTTGATAGTTGTTCTCTAACTTTTTCTACATCTTCGGGATGTATTATGTCATAAACGCATGAATTGAAAAATTCCGACTAATATTTGAAATACAATTGTTAGAATTGAATTACGAATAGATTTTAAAAATAAAAAAAATGTGACAAACCTGCGATTGATTTAATACTGGTGTCACTGAATCTGAAACATAAATGATACGTCCGGTATCACACGCGACCACAAATAGAAATCCATCCGCAGCCTTAAAATAATTTAATTGAATTCATTGCTTCCAATTATTTAATGTCATATTTTTTACCTCAAGTATTAAATGCTTGAGTTCTTGATCAGTTAGAAATGAAGGTTTATAAGTGCCATCACTGCTAGTATTACCAGTTCCTGTAAAATTAAATATATTTTTAAAATTAAAAATAAGTATTAATATTCCATTAATGGTAGACAACAAGTCGTTAATCATTAAGTTTATTTTCAAACTATGATTTCAAATTTGTCATTTAAATAATGCTTTTGTATATGAATGTGAATTGAATTATAATTCAGAAACAAAGAGTACAAAAAACAAGCGGAAGCCAAAATTGGACAGTAGTTTAGAGACCAAACACTTTAATAAAAAACGTTATCCCAATGCAATCGTGATGTCTTACAAAATATAATGAAAACTTTATTCAAAAATATCTACATAATTAAGATTCACCAAACATAACCACCAAATGATGAATAATTTTTTAAAAACAATCATTTC
>JAUJYT010001982.1:0-10018 GCA_033996565.1 Nanhermannia nana
CATATAATATAAACTCAATGGAAAGCCTTGTTATACGTGAAAGTATATATCGCAAAAGTTATGCCTTTAATCAAGCATTTGATTGTATTATATACTAAACCCTTATAATCGATGTAATTATTATAAATTAGAGTTTAATTAAAAATGTTGATCACATACGTTGACCATTACAGCAATGAAATGGTAAATACAGTATCTGTATAATGAAAATGGAAATCTTAATTCCAAACAATCTTAAACAGTAATATACGTTTAGATAAAATTGTTATTTAGCGGACATGTTTCTGAGAATACAATATTTTTAACATAAATTTTTTTTCAAATTTGGAAGCGTATGGCACTAGTCCAGTATTCTTAAGCTCCACCTTTGGTACAGGTGCTACAGGTGGAAACACCGGTTCAGTCGCTACGGGTGCTGCGAGCAGCGTCACTCCTGGCGCTAGCGCTCCTTCCGTTAATGGCAGGAAACCATTAAATAAGAGGAGAAGGAGCAGGAAAAGGAGGAGAAGAAGGCGAAGAAGAAGAGGTAGAAGAGGAAGAAGAGGTAGAAGAGGAGGGAGAGGAAGGAGATTAAGAAATGGCAGAAGAAATTTTTCACAAAGAAGCAGTGGACCGTCGTTTTTCAGAAGACTTCAATTGATATTCCGAAGACCGAACTTTTCCAGTCTATTTCGCGCTAACATTAAAAGAGAACATAGAAGAACAAAACCTAAAACATAAACCAGAATAACAATCAACAGATTAAATTAATTTAAGTCTCAAATATTTATCTTATATAAGTCTTTCTTAATTAACTAAATTTTATTTATAATTAGTTAATCTATTTATATATACACTCAATCTCTTATTAATAATTGAATTGTTTTAAGAAAGAGCTCATCTTATGCCAGTACAAACGTGAGATATGGACTCTTTTTCAAGTTTTTCTATTATTAATATTAAAGTTATGATAAATTTAATGAATTATCAATATATTTTAAATTATAATAAATTATTCCTAAAAAGTTATATTATATAAAAAGACCACAAAAATATTTAAGACAATAATCAAAAATTACAATTCAATGAACTTAATTGAGTTCAATTCCAGACAATTGTCTTCAATTATTTTTTAAGCATTTTTGGGTGGACTGTAATCTCATTTTTATTAAAAGATTTTTTTATATAAGTTTTTAATTTCTCGATTATATTAATACTAAATGTAATTGTGTTCGAGTGTTAAGTAATAACTTATGTAATAAAAAATGGTTTAAATGTTGTTTTGAGTGTTACCTTAATTTAGATACAAAGTTATTGGAAACAAATAAATAATACGAAGTAATAGTATAGAAGTGTTGGCACGTATTCTGTTAAATAGTATTTGTAAATAAAATGTATTAATCGCTTGTTCTATGAAATAATTTCCATAAAAATTGTGTCATAAAGTCAATTAATGTCTTTATAATCATAGAGTATATTAAAATATATATCCAGTCATTAAAACAACAGTTGAAAAAAAGTGTAAATAAACTACAGTTAGATTATTAACGATAAGGCACTAAAATTGTGTTTTTATGAACTAAAGTGACTCAAGAATTGATGAAATTAAGAAAACTATTTTCAATATTAAGTCAACGAATTACTATTGATTCCATCGGTTTCTTCATTGAATGTTTTGATGTAAATCTATATAAAAATATGATAAAAAAAAGTTATTATATATGACTAAACTTTAACATTGTTTTTATATTAGAATTATTTTTATTTAATCAAAAAATATATGACAATAACCTCATTAATAATAACCCAACGGTCAGAATCGGCAGTTATTCTGATTCTCAATTGTTGGACAGGACTTAAGACGTGAGGCACAAAACCATTTGCCATCCCTTTCATTATCTCAAATCCTCCGATTATGAAATAGCCATCAGAAGTGGTTTTCAACAGATCCGGTGCCACAAAAGGTTTGTTGACTGGTAGTACTTCTACCGATGCGTTAATCAGTTTGTCTTCAGGGTGTTCGGGATTAGAGCTTCGGATGAAGTATCTTAAAGTATATCATAAATTGATTTTCTTTAGCAAAATATCATATTAGTTCATAAAAGTCTTCATTTGATTCCCAGATTCTCATCAAAATGGAAACACAGAAAATTATTTTGATTCGGAATAGGAATCAAATGATAATAAGAGTTATTAAAAAACATAAATAATAATTATTTCAAAAATTGTTTCAAAAATATTGCTTTTTGGCAGACAGTTAATCTCAACTTTGAATACATTACTTTACATAATATAAGATAAGCTCTCTTTACCTCTCGAGATATATCGGAGGTGTGAAAGTGAAAGTAATACTATCGCCAAGTTTTGGTGTCATTCCCCAGAAAAAAGTGTCGCCTAAATAAGCCCTCTCTATAGAGTGTCCCTTATAGTGCTTGATATTTGTGAAGACCTCAGCCATTGGGTTATCTTTATGTGGATAATAGAGCGATAGTTTGCCAAACCCTCGATCGCGCAGTTTCTGCACTTTGCCTTTAAGGCTAGAATGAGTTCCGATGTGTTGAAAGAGGGAAGGCTTGTGATGCAACCAAACCAAGTCTTTCTGCTTTTTGCAATCTTTAAGATCGCGATCGAATCGACATAATTTGGTTTGTATTAAATGTTCTAATAGCCAATCGACAGGTTTGTCGTTATGGAAAATTACAAAAAATATTATAAACATCGATAAGTCAACCGATTTAAACATTTTCCCTAAAAATAAAGTCAAATATTGTGAGTGAAAAGTAAAATCAAAATAAATCTATTTATTAGTAAATTACCGATAAATCCGAGAACACAGAAGTCAAGTATTAGCCATTCTTTTCTTTGGATTGAGCTTTTCGTGGCGAACCGTTTCATTTTAGTCAGATATGAGGGTTTGGTCAGAATATCATCTTCTAATTGGACATAATATGTGCCTTTCGGTTGCGAATACATCATTAGATACGCAAAATCAAGATTCTGTTTACTTCTCCAGCGGACTCTTTCTAATGGGTCGCCCAGTGTTTGCCTTATTGAAGTCCAATTAGGATAATATGAAGCGGGAGGTGCTATGATTTCTAATAGACCTGAATCTATGTGTTCACTAAATTGAGCCTCAATTTCAGCGGCAGTTTTCACCACATATTCCAAATCATTCTAAAACAATAAACATAACAATCAATATGTAGTAATAGATAATAATGTAAAATAAGTTTTTAATAGTATTGTTATAATAGTGATAATACCTCAGCAATAAAGACCACAATACAAGCCTCTAGTCTTTCATCTATAGACAGATTGTCAATTAAATTATGTAAAGTTGAGACTAAATATGACTCCACTTCACGCTTAACAGTGGGAACACCAAAAACCATTGTCACCGAATTGCGTCGAGATTTCGATATACGAAAGGATGGCTTTAATGAGTCAGCAGATGATAGTAAATGAGGCAAAAAGTGGTAAATGGAGGGCAACTGAAGCACATCAGAGAACATGAACGCAGACCGAGAATCGTCTCCTTTTATAACAATATTTATATAACTATTAACACAATTCATAATTGATTCACAATAAAAGCGAACTCTTATGAGAAAATCAATATTCAAGTAAATGGTGTCATAACTTATTACATATAAATAAATAACAGGTTTTAGAGATATTGGACATTACATTACATTTTCTATAAATTTATATGGGATTTGAGTAAACCTTTCGGTAAATTGTTTACATTGTATTAAATTTAGTTCACTTTAAACTGTGTGTTAGGTCTCAGCCAATGGACGAGCACTTGATGGCGATCCAGGTCTTGGTTTTGGGTGAAATTGCAATCATATGAAGAATGTAATGAATGTGATGTCCATTATCTCAACACATAATACACGACTGTTTTGCTATTAATATGTAATACAAATAATGTTTAATACCTTTAAGTCTGAGACTATTGACTAAATCAGTAAAATGAGTTTCACTCGAGTTATGACTACTGTTGAGAACATTTGATTTAATGGTTTCTCGCAATGAATTTATGTCAGTCTTGAGACTATTGATCTCTCGCTTTCTGTCTCTGGAGAGCATTTCCGCGTGTTTTATGCGGTCCGAGAGTTCTATCAACCGATTGGCCAAATGTTGTTCAATAGATATCTGATTGGCTGACAATGGCTCTGAATTAGAGCTCAATATAGAGTCAAATAAATATACGGTTAGAATAGGTATTAATAACATCAATGCTATCACTGAAAACACTATTTTCATTAATTTCATTATTAATTATTAACTATTATTAACTATTATTAATACAAACAAAACACATAATGAGATCTCAATCATTACTTTACACTAAATATACGTTTTGGTTATTATTTAAATTCAATTAAATTAATAAATTATAACAAAAGTTAATAAATGTTTTCTTTAATATTGTTATCATTTTCGTAATTATTATAAAATTTATTACAATTAATACATATTATAAACCAAACACATAATCAAATGGCGTTTAATAGCATTCAAAACAAACCACTTATTAATTAATAATAAAGTTATTCACTGTTTATATAATATAAATATTTGTATCGATTCTTAAATTCTTGTAAATCATAGCCTTTGCGCACAAATGTAGTGATGCGTCAAAAGACATCATTAACACAGCCTCATAAACATTTCCCACAAATTACGTAACAATATTATGATATTTTTGCGCCCCCACCCGATATTATGTACATTATGTAACATTTTATTAGCGTCTCTTTTTATTTAAGGGCTCACACATTTTCAGATAAAATACAAATAATTTTGATCTAAACTCGTTATAAAAATGTGTGTAACAATACTGTTCACATCTGACCACTACTTTAATTCGGAATATTTGACTTTGACCCCTACCCCCACCCTCTTTTTGTAGCATAATTTCTACACAAAGCAAAATATTCATACATAGTATAATAGGAAATACTATAATGATATCTAATAGTTATACTGCATGAGTAGTAACAGTTATAAAACTTGATAATTGAAAATATTTCTGACCTGAGTAGACACGTACAAAGGTCTAAAACCTGGGCCCGACCTTTTTATATAGGTCAGTATAGATCAGACCTGCTCAAGCTGTGGGTCACGACTGGTTGAAGAAGCTTTGTTTCGTAGTTCGCGAACAATTTCTGAACACTAATAATTGTAACGGCTTTCAATAGCTATAAAAAATTGAATCTTATCTGTTATGAGAATGTAATGTAAAAAATAAGTAGATATTATCCAAACTGCGTGTTGTATTGTTAGGTATTGTCAGATTGTATTGTGCAATAACTTTTCACGATTTTTCTTTCAGTTTATTTATTATTAAGTCCCGGAATAGTGAGAACATTACCGGAACCAGAAAAAACCCGACTTTTTAGGTACAACCCGACCCGCCCGACTACTTAAGTGCTGGACATCTCTGTTGTAAAGTAGGGTTTTTTGTGTACCAGAAATTTACTTAAATTGAATAAAAATACATTTAAAGATTTTAATTAAATTATATTTAAGTAAAAGTTCATTGACATTATGATAAATAGTTTAAATATTTAATTTTAACTTATGTTATGAACTTATACTTAAATTAATTTAAGTTTTACTCAAATGTATGCTCAAAAAGCCCTACTGTATCGCATATGATTTTACGCATTGATACAAATACAGTATAATACTTAATCGAAATAAGTTAAGGTTAAATAATTTATATTGTCCAACAATTGCAGTCTAAACTATTATGCATTTGAAAGCCTCTCTCATGCCTTTGACCTTTTGGCCCAATGCACTTCTCTATCATATTAAGTGATTCAAATTCACATCATTAATACACCTGTAAAACATTCTAATCGATCGCAATACACAACATATTACGCTCCAATAAATCATTAATGAGTTTTTCTCTTTAATTATATACTTTGCATATATTGTATAATTATTATGTATGAAGTGGTTAGTCTTGCAAATCTTTGCAAATGATTTTTGATTCATGTGATAATCCTATTATTGATTAAAAGCATCCTCTAAATTGTCACTTATATAAAAAAAAAGTAGTTTTCAACCTTTTCATGTAAAGCTTTCTCATGTAAAGCTTTCTCATGTAAAGCTTTCTCATGTAAAGCCTTCTCATGTAAAGCCTTCTCATGTAAAGCCCAAAAATTGTGTGCCCCATACCTCATCTCTGCCTGACCCATACATGCGTTTCATGTTTAATAATGCAATTCACATATAGATAATAAAATTTATTATTGCATATCAATTATATTATGAATATGTATAAGAAAATGGAGTAGTTTAATCAATTTTTATTTTGATTCCATAATATTTTTTATTGCCTGGATTTTCATTTTAACCTAGTTTATCAAATTATTAGTAGCATCAGTGGCCCTCTTCTTGGACGTGAATGGCACACAAGGGGGTTATTAGCCCACAAGTTGAAAACCGCCGATATAGAGTATACTTTTTCTTACTTAAATAAGTAGTACTAATACACAATTATTTAAATTATTTATTTGAAGTTCTTTTAAACAAAACAAAAAAAAGTTGAATCAGTCAGAGAGTAAGTTTGTTTGTTATGTATATTCAAGCATTCAAATATTGATAACTAAGGCTTCTATTTCTGCTGTCTTTGTTTATTTGTGTGTTCAGTTACCTAAAAAAGTAACTAAAAATCTACAAATAATTGCTTAAAAATTTATTTTATGCCAAAAATATCTAAGAATTAATTTTTAACCATGGGATCTAAAAACCAGTCTAAAAACTTTCAAAAAAATTCTGTAAATCGAGGTAAGGGTCAAAATTGATCAGCTTTTCGATAAATTTTTTGCAAATTTTTAAATTTATTTTTTCGCATCAATTTTTTTATAAATTTTTTTAGAAAAAAAACAATTATAGGGAAAACTAATCGTTTTTCTAAGGAATTTTCTAAAATAGACTTGATATAGTTATTTGAGTAGTTAATTACCTACTTAAATTACCTACCTAGTTAAATAGTTAATTTTAGCTGATTATAAAATCTCACAAATTGCTTGTTTTATGCAATTAGTGTATATCTGGTGTATATATGAAATCTCAGACTTGATAGCATTTAATATATACCTGTAGTTAAATAACTTAACATAGAATCCTTACTGTTAACTAAGAATTAACAAATGGTTTGAATCAATAGAAATAGAGTCAAAAATAAGTTTTTATTAAATCAAATTACATCTAAATAATTATAGTATGGATGTGATCCTGCATGTCATGGCTTAAGAAATAACATTATAACGGGGTGTCAAATAAAATTTGCAGTAACTTTATAGCACGAAATCTGTAACTCAGAATAAATATTTTTGACCGAATGATATATCATTTTGAAGGTCACATATTAGGCTATAATCGATATGATTTGTATTAGTTTACAATTATTTTTGTGTTAATTATGACAAATAAACTAAAGTTATTGCCTGAACGGGGTTTGACATTCTATATAAAACACAATCTAAAGGCTAAAAGTTTTACTGTCAAACATTGCCTGAAAGTATAATTGCACTCTAAAGCAGATCTAAAAATGGTCACATATTTGTTAAATAAGAGAAATATCAAGAACTACGGCAAAAAATTTGACGGAAATATAATGAAAACCAGAAAAATAGTGTTTAACAGAAAGTGATAATTTGATTACCATTACTTTCTATGGGCTCACTTTCATATACAAATATCGCACTAAAGCAATTGTCCCGCAATGCCGACCACTCGAAGAATTTTTTGGATATCTTTGTCGCACCGTTAACAAGAATGGTTGTAAAGAGAAAAACACTACAGAACTCGAAAATATAATTGGGCTGTGTCTCAAAAAGTTGATCCGAATATTGTCAAATTTATTTTTGAGAGTGTCCGAAAGCGGATCCGGAAATGTGCAGAAGAAGAGCCCTTAGGTTTCTTTGATTAATACCAATTAATTTTCTATATGATGTAGTTTATATATGAAAGTTTTCATATATTAATCTCTTATTAAACTTTAGAAAATGAAGATTAAATTCACTGCAAATTTTATTTGACACCCCGTTATTTTAAATCTATTTTTACTATTTTCAGCCTATTCTTGAGTTGTTCACTAATTTTCTGATATTTATTCAAATTTTTTCTCTGATGAAAAGTAAAACTTATTAAAACATAATTAAGTCTATTATAAAGTGTCATTTAGTGGTATGCATTATATGAGACTACATGTTTCCATTTTAGAAAACGTGGATTTTATCCGAGAAATGACTGTATTTTTAAATGTAAATCTATGCACACATTACAAAAAATTAAAAAGTGGCCCAAATTTTATCTTTGCGAAGATAAAAATAATAACTTTAGTTTCTCTAACGACCAATTCTGCTGTTTATGCGAATAAAAATATGACTGAAATATGCGATAAATACTGCGGCAGTAATAAAGATTGCTTTAAACAATATTTTATTTCATCCGAAAGAACTTCAAATGCGACTTATGACGGAAAATATTATATTTTCATTTATCCGTCGACTACTCCTAACCTTATAATCAAACATTTGCCTAAAATGGAATTCGAGGAATTCACGTGTTTTATTGCGAGTATTATTAGCCTTTGGTTCGGTTTTTCATTCATTATGATAAAGGATTTTATCTAAATATTAATTTAAAAATGTTATAACTGTAAAAATAATTTAAGCGCAAGTAATTGTCCGTCATTTATATTAATTAAGAAGATAAATGTTACGCAAAACGGTTCCCAAACTTTCTTTCGCCGACGGGTGCCGGTCCGCGAAGGGTTTTCAGTTGGGCCGCAAAAGACTTAAAAGTTTTAATTAAATTCAAATATATGTACTGTCTACCAAATTTGTCTGACCCTAAATATGTACAAATTTAAAATTTAGTTTTATTCGATTGAAAATCAATACTTTAATGTACATATGAGGGTCTAATCTATGTTCTGCAGAACTAGTTAAGGAAATGGTAGAAAATTTCTGCCACAAACCTAACTCTGACATATCAAGACCAGATCAAGACTATAGTCGAGATATTACAAATCGTAGAAAATTTTGCTCTCAAAAGTAGGTCTTACAAAGTGAAATGATTTAAGTTTTCACCTTTGTGTTAAGGCAAATGTTATAGATCGGTTATAGATAACTTAAAAAGGTCTACAGATATTAAGTTTACAATAAAGAGAGGTTTTATACAATAAATATTTTACTAACTTAGGGCTTACAATTGATTTTATGCGTAACCTTTTGAGTGACTAAAATCCTATTATTAGTTACTATTTTTCCACTGTCTTATCATTAGATTTGATAAGAAAATATCGTATGGATTAAAAAAATAAAACAATTGCAATTTTAATCTCGTTTACATAGAGATCTTATAAAAAGCATTGAAAGGTATACGATAAGAAGACGCCCTTTCTGATTAGCAAAATTTGATATGTATGAACTCATATAAGTACTTATATACTCATATACTACTTAAATAAGTTATTTGATCAGAAATATATAAATTTACGAAATAAGCAAAGTTTGTTCATTAAATAATTATATATTTAATTATCTATCAGATGAAAGTGCTATTAAAAATAGTTGTACCAGTGTGTTATTTATATTGAAACCACCTATATTGTTTATATAACAAATGATCAAGTAATCTAAATTAATTATAAGTAAATGCTTAGTATCAGTGGTAATACATTTTAAGCCTTAAATAAAGAGTTTGCTATATTTTTCATTAATGAAAGTAATTTGTTGATAATTTATTAGTTATAAACAAAACTAATTATAGTTTAATGTATTTTCTTCTGATTCGGTTAAGTTGTGGTTATATTATGACAAAGAAATTATTGAAACAATTGCTTTATTTCATTGTTTTTGAGTTGCATAATAAAGTGATGTTTCATACAAATTAAAAATGAATTAATCGTTAAAAAAGTAAACTTCTCTAAAAAGTGCCGAATGTTGTGATAAATAATGTTAAATTAATTATGAAATTAATAAATTTAATGTTTATTCTTATTATTTTT
>JAUJYT010001983.1:0-10016 GCA_033996565.1 Nanhermannia nana
AGATGATTAGGCATAAGTATAATGAGTGCAAGTATCGTATGATGTGTTAGTTCAAGGTTGATGTGAAGGATGACTTTGTCATTCATGGAAGTGAATGAAAGTTCACTTCAGTGTCAAATTAAAGATCATTTCATATTATAGATATGTCGCTGCAAAACAAATAATTTAAACGTTACTCCGAAAAATCATTTACAATTGAGGATTACAATTACAACTAATTTTCACATTCCTGCCTATTATATACCATGAGGTAGAGGTAAGCATTGCTTCAGAAACGCCGGCCCGCCCGAAATTTTTGGCGATTGAGTCCGGCCAGCTCGAGGCCATAATTTTTGGGTTTCTGATAATAGGCCTTTATATAATATTAAATTTAGTGAAAGCCTTATCTCACTATCCCCTTCCTTTCTCGGAGTATGTATTTTGTTAATTTCTTTAGTCATAAATTCGAAATTTGATCCAAAAAAAATTTAAAAACATATCTCTGTTTGTAAGGTGATCTGAATAATCAATCAAAAACAGTGGAACGGGAAACTACTCTATTATCCTCTTTAATTGATCGTGCTGTGCTATCATTTATATCATGTTTTATTAAAATTGTTAAAACAATATTACTTTTATTACTCTAATTTTTCAAACACATTACTTTTGATGAGAAACAATAATCTTATCTAAATATCAATAAAAACACTCAACTGTGCACATTGATTATCATTAGGTTTAAATGATTTATTCCAGGGGTGCAGAACTCGTTTAGTCAGCGGACCAAATTTTCTCAATAGTAATTACTGGAGGACCACATTTATTATTATACATTTTGAATAGGATTGAAGGAACACTATCTTCAATATTGGAAATCACTTGCCTGTGTATATTACCCTTAAACTTTCAATGTTGGTCTGTTAAATGTTGGCCTGTTAATCTATTCTTAGATTTTGTGATATTCTTTAAACTAAAAAGGTGTTCGCATAAATATGTATACATACATACAGCCAAACGTACACAATATACTTAGATCTTAGCAAAAACAAATCGCAAATTATTGTAACTTTTAGGTATTCGCTTATAGCTAATCAATCAAATCTATAACATCTTTTTTCAAATTTTAAAATTACAAACCAAATCATTATTAAAACTAAAATGATTTAACGGACCACTCCGTAGTCCGCCGACCATCAGTTCTGTACCCCTCACTTATTTAAACACATATAAAATTAAGTTTTTCCAACTCTATAAACATCTGATTTTTATCTTTTTTAAGATAAATATTAACGCATTTTCTGATTTTGTTTACTTTGATGTAATGCTAATTATTATAGTGTTTAGTGTACCAAAAAATATGCTTAAATGTGTTGATTATATATTTGCTTACATTGATTTTTAAGCTTTTATACAATTTTATAATTTGCAATAATTCATTATTTGTGAATTATATGAATATAAGTGATTGTAAAATATATTATAATTCATGTGCTGTCAAAGTATTCAAAACAATTGTTTTCATTAAAAGCATAATAATATTTATGATTTACAAATGTTTGGTTCAGTGATTGATCAAAATCAAGTGTAATAAATATATCATAAGGTTTACTGATCACAAGGATATTAAAATTTTTAGTTCAGTTTGTGTACACTTTGGATGCACTCAAGCGTCAGGTTAGAGTTCATTCACTACTGTTTAGAACTTTTAAGCCATTAATTTAAACAATTATATGAGACTTAAGCCAATTCATAGCTATCTCACTGAATAAATTCTCATTCAAAGTTAAGTTTTACAAAATGATTATATTATTCTGCTTTTGAGTCTTGAATTTTGTTCCGAAAATCACTTTCAAAAAAATGACTTTTCTAAAAACTCTTGCGGATATATATTTGAGCTCTACTTCTATCATTAAAAAGGACTTAAAAGTTTTTGTTTAAAAAGTATGAAAATTTGTCGAAATGTTAAAAAATACAAAATCACATAAATTGGAAAAAATTTAAATTAAACTCAAAATTGGTTTGCAATTAGAAGAAAAACTTGGATTTGGACCACTTTCGTTTTAAAAGCATAGTTTCAGTTATATATAAATTTAATTCTATCTTATTATTGAATACTTTTAGTAAACAATTTTATATCTCAATCCATTATTGAAGATTAAAAACAAAATAAGTGCCGCTACAGAAACTAGAGATAACACCAAAGATTGCAAAACGAGTCAATTTCATTATTGTAATAACCCATTGAAATGCTTTAAATAAAAAAGATCCTCCAATAATAGTATGACTAATACCTGAATAATCAATAAATAAAGTAAAAAAAGCCTAACATCAAAATTGAGGCTTACCATAGCTTTTGACTAAACAAACAAACAGGCATTTTATATTCTCAGCTTAAATGTTTAAATAAACAGCTTTTTTAAATAAACTTCAAGTTTTTGGCATAACTTCTGATTGAAGTGACTTTCGAGAGAAGAATAGAATTTCTATACAAGTAATTGATATTAATTACTTAAAACTAGTGATGTTTCGCTTTCAGGTTTTTCATTTCGATTGTATCTCAATTTCGATTTTTAGAATATTTATGATTTCAATTTTGAGAAAATTTTTTATTTCGATTGTATTTCAATTTTCATTTTAGAAAAATTTTTCATTTCGATTGTATTTCGCTTTCGAAAAGCGAAATTATTTCATCGCTTTTCATTTCGATTTCGAATAGCAAAACATCACTACTTTTATGTGCTGATTGTGCGACACTTTTCAGTGATTATCTATTATAGTCATTGATATTACAACACAACAAGTTTTGTTATAGACATTAAGTTTGGGTTCAGAATAACCAGAATTTACCAGAAAATTAAAGGCAGGACTTTTCTTAGTTTTATTACAAAAACATTTGAAAAATTTTACGAAAATTGAAACTAATTTATTTTTTTTTAAACTAACTTCAAGAACCATTTGGATTCAGGTTAACTGTTTGGTGGAGTTGCTGGTCATGTGTGACCAGAATTAAATTCTGTGATCATGCAAAATATATCCCCACATGTTTAGAGACCAAAATCTACTATATTACCCCTCTCTTATACCCCATGTCTAGTCTTAATTGATATTTAAAAAATTGAAAATCATGTTTATTTTATTCCAATAAATACATTACATTTAATTACAGATTAGCCGTAAAAATAAATACTTTGTAAATTAGAAAAAAAACTTAAATATCAATCATTCCTAATCAACAAAAGAATTAACGAATAGAAGACAAATCCCTTTCAATTATTTGTTTATATTCCTCAAAACCCCCTTCAAGACAATTGACAGAAGTATTATTGCAATGCCATAACTCTTTACAGACCATTTGGATAAGTGTCTGGTCGTGTGTGACCAGAATTACTCCCCCTTTGTATAGATTGAGAGCATTGGCCAGAGCTTCCACTGTTTCTACGTCTAAATGATTGGTCGGTTCGTCCAGTATTAGAACGTGTGGACTGTTGTTAGGGCGGAAACAGATTTCAATAAATTAATAATTTGATTGTGAGAGCAATTATTTAATTGATTGTATACTTAGTTAAAGTCATTGTCGCGAAAGCGACTCTTGATTTTTGTCCACCAGATAGTGATGAAAGTGATTGTAGACTTAGATCTCCTGTTATTCCAAAACTTCCTAAGTATCGGCGATAATGCTCTTCAGATTTACCTTTAATTGTAAGAAAAGTATACGGTTTTGATTACTATTTTCATAAAGTAGTTAAAAATTAATTCTATACAAAACTTATTCAAAAAAATGAATTAAATAGAGAATCTATTAGTAAATTGAATTCAGAATATTCCTAAAAATCATTAATAGGAAAGAACAGGAATAGTAATCAAAAAATTTTTAATAATTTTTGGGATTAGAAAAATGTTTATAAAACTAGAGAAAAATTGCTTTAAAGTTGAGTTAAATATTATAAAACTCATAAATTATCTCAATTATGATATTTGTTGATTACCGGGATATTTATTGGCCAAGAACTGAAGCGGTGTCATATTCATAGTGAGCTGATCGACATGATGTTGAGTGAAATAACCAATGGCTAGATTCCTATGTGAATGCCTTATACCAGAGATCGGATCCAATTCACCAATCAATAGCTTAAGAAGTGTAGTCTTTCCCGAACCATTGTCTCCAACTATACATATTCTGGACTCTAAATTAGCGTTTAAATTGATTTTATTGAGTACTGTTCTTGATTTGTCGTAACCAAAGGTCACTTCATCTAATTGTAGAATCGGAGGTGTGAGGGGTTCCGGTTGTGGAAACTTTATTATAACTGTTGATTCTTTTTCTACTGGTTTGACTTCCTTTAGCCGACTCAGTGCTTTGATTCTGCTTTGAACCTAAGGAATCAAATTTGGTTAAAATTTAGATTTAAATATATAAATAATGAATACTAATTACAAGTTGAGCCGTATCGTTATAACAGCGATTTTTATCGATAAATTCTTGCGCGTGTTGTCTATAGGCTTGTTGTGCTTCATACTCGCGCTGTTGGTTCTTAAGCTTTTCAGTCATAGACTTAACAAAGTGTTCATAATTTCCTTTATAATTATCAATTCTTTGTGAATGAAAGTGAAGAATATCTGTCGGAACTGTTGACAAGAATTCTCGATCGTGTGAAACAATCAAAAGAGTTGATTCCCATTCAGTTATCAAATACTGCTCTAACCATATGATCGCTTTCATGTCTAACATATTTGTTGGTTCGTCAAGAAGTAGAAGGTCTGGTCTCGAGAACAGAGCTCGAGCTAATGCAATTCTCATTCTCCATCCGCCCGAGAATTCTTTTGTGTATTGGTTTTGCATTGAATGAGTGAATCCTAAACCTGAAACATATAATAAGTTAATGTAAATAAACTCGTAAGTAGTACTATACTTATATAAATTAGTTCTAATTCAAATAAATTGTTACTGACTTAAAGTATATTAAATACCAATAATAAGAAAAATGGAAAACCAAAAAATTTTCAACTCTTATGAATTGAATTTAAACATGATATTAGATTAAGACTTGAATTGATAAATGACCTGAAAGTATGATCGAAGCTCTGGCCGGAGCCTTATCTGCTTCAATGGCTGTTAATTGTTGATAGACTTCACTCAACCTTCCGGTCTGTTCTACCGTTAGGTTTGGATTTGATATCAACTCTTTTTCCTCTTTTAATAAATCGTTTCGAGTTTTATCACATTCAAGAACAGAATCAATAGCTTTTGTTTGGTCTCCAATCACTTCTTGTTCGACATGAAGTATTGATATATGCGATGGTATTACTAGTGAACCGTTTGATATCATTCTAAGAAGTGTTGACTTTCCGATACCGTTACGACCGCATAAACCATATCTTCGGCCATAACCTAATGTTAAAAAGTTTGATTAAAATGTTACTGTTATTTCATCTTTTAGTTCACTTCAAAGTTTCATGTATTTTGAATAATTTGTCACAATGTTTAAATCAGTATTGGCCAAGGGTGGACAAGGGTGGACAAGGTCCGATGACTCAATGAGGTATAAGAAGGTGTATTTTGGTTCTGAATACTAGTGGGATGTAAAATGGAGGTGATCTATCTAGCGCATTTGCCAGAATCGCCCTCAATTTGCCCAAATTCACCAGAATTAACCAGATTCAGCCCATATTATGCTTAAATGAGCCAGATAAATCGCCGTTTTACATTTTACCCTTCCCTATACCCGTACGTTTACTGAACTTAGTAATTATTGGATTTAATACAAACCAAGTATCAATTGAGCTGAATCAAGAAGTACATGATCACCAAATGCAACATCAAAGTTATCGATTCTGATATCTTTTGTCCTATTAGTACCTCTCGCCTCTTGTTTAACATCCTTTTTGGACATCATCTGTGAAGCTGAAGCCTCTTTAGTCACCTGAAGAATGGGCTTAGTGTCTGTCGTATTATCTCTTTTCTCCGCCTTCTGTTTGAGCTTTGCCTCAGCTTTAAATAGTTTTTTAGTGTCAACTTTTGAATCTATTTCTTTAGTTGATGTCCAGATAGACCTCCAATTGTCTGCCGAGTCTTCAAGACGTGAAGCCATTGCACCCAAATGGACAGGAGATGATAGGGGTTGACGTACATGTATATCCCCGTTTTTTGTGTCATCGTTTCTATTAATTGTAAAAATTCATATTTAATGAAAAAATTTTGATGAAAACTTGAATGCTA
Source organism: Nanhermannia nana (assembly GCA_033996565.1). Taxonomy (NCBI): domain Eukaryota; kingdom Metazoa; phylum Arthropoda; class Arachnida; order Sarcoptiformes; family Nanhermanniidae; genus Nanhermannia; species Nanhermannia nana. The sequence continues at coordinate 6,197 of JAUJYT010001983.1, forward strand.
TTAATCATAGTGTTGTTTGTGTGCGCGTTAACAAAGTTTACAACAATACAAGTGATGAATAAATCTGTGAAAATGGCATATTTTCTGCTAAAAATTCAAGGTTAGGGGGACTGAGGGATGAATAGTATAGCTTACGTTGACCTAGCGTGTTTTACAAAATAAACAGAATTTAACCAATAATTGAAACATTTTATCATATTGTGAGAAAAATATGCCATAATTTGCAAAACTCTGAGATTCTACTGTTCGGGTTCGCCAGACCATAGAAGAGAGGCAATATCTTTTTAGATAAGAAGGATTTTGAACTTATCCCCTTGTCTACCCTGCCAATTCAAAGTATTTGTGTTTATATCTTGATTTATATAAATAAATGATTTTTCCGACAAATTAGTTATTAGTTTTTGTTATACTGTACAGGTATGGTATAATTATTGTTTTATAACTAACATATTGAGCGCCTGAAAAAATTTGCCACAAATTAATTTAATATCCGATTCATTATCATTATTAATATCATGAAGAACTTCACCGATTGCTTCATAAATATCATCAACAGATTCGAAGTGATCACATGTCAGTACACCTGAAGACAAACAAATAGTGTTGAGAAAACGAAACTTACAAACAATTTAATTGTAACAAAGGCTACCGACATACTTTTTTAATGAAGCTTAAAATATAGCAGTAGCTACTAGGTGCATGAACATTTCCTATTTTCTAGGACACCCCTCAGCCAGCGAGGGGCTAGGGTGCTATAGCCCCTCCTAAGATTTTTGATATGTAGGCATAAAATCTTAATCATTAATTTGCTTTAAAAATTGAATTATTTATATACTTAGTCCCACCCCTAAGTGAAAATTTCTGGCTACGATGATGACACCCCTTAAAATTTCGGTGCTATCTCATCTCCAATTGCATGTTAACTTACTTTATAACTTTTTTATTTAGTGACATTGCCCCGCTCACATTTAAATAACTTAAAGTTGAATTTGAAAGATTTTCTACTATTATCTACTTGATTCTAGATTATTTAAACCAGAAATGCAACCAAGTTCAAATTAAAGTTCAATTTACAAGTATGATTTAGTTATACAGTATTTATAAAAATAATTATCAATTAATTACCGATTAAATAATCAGTTAAGTGTTGATCAATATTTGGTAATTGTTTTGTTATTATATTTGTTAATGTTGTTGAACACATAGTTTTTAAAAAAAATATAATAATTAGCTAAAAATTATATTGATTTGTAATTTAGTTACAATAAAAATGTTTCGTTTCAATTTCGTTTTAACACACTACAATCACATGACACATATTCTTGCGTAACCTAAGTTATGTGACCTAACAATAAAGTTATCATATATAATGAGTTCAGCGAATGAAGAACAATCTCCCCCACTCATTAACAAATTACGACACTTTTTGTTTTTAAATAATCAACAGTTGAAAAATGCAAAAATAGGATGTAATTTCTGTGAGAGTGGGGAAAAATTGTTCTTCATTCGCTGAACAGATAATAAACTGATTACATTTGAATAAAATGTTGACCTAGGCCAACCAACCTAGGGCCACATTGAACTAACCTAAACTTAATCAAATAACATAAATGAACTTGATCAAATTGAAGTTATAATTATACTAATTTACATGATTTAAAAATTAAAAACTAAAGTATTTGTTCATTATTTAGTAAAAATCTGTAAACCATATAAAGTATATAATGTGAAGCTTTAGTGGATAAAGATTTATATTAGGTGTAAGTAATGTATAATTAAGATATATGTAGACAGGATTGCTCTCTATTTGTCTTTCATTTGATCATTATTTTTGGCCAAAACTTCTAATTTATCTAATAATAAAGTTATTAAGCTTTTAGTTATTTGAGTTCCTGTAGAGTTGTAAGTATTGAAAGGTATCAAAGTTTGGCATTTAGTTATATATATTACTCTATATTGAAATCAATATTTGAGACAAAATCAGCGCTAATTTAGGAACTGATATAACACGTAAAATATTTGTGGGTTAGTCAGCACGGCATCACATGCAACCAATATTTCATCGATCGCTATAAGTTAACTTAGTTCTTGATATAAAAACAGATTTGGATTTAATACTTTCTCATAGTTTTTGAATGCATTCATCACATAATAAACCTGTGATCGGCGGTGATCGAGCCTAATCAATGATGTCCATAGGCTTCAAAAAGCTGAGCCTGAGCCTGAACCATGTAAGCATCCATATTTAACAAATAGATTTGGTCACCAAAAATTTTTTTAATGGGCGACTGAGTAAAAATTATGGCTTAAAAAGATATGGCTTTTTAAAAATTACTACAGACTTACAATAAAATTCAAAATGATTTTGTCTGGCTATAGCTATAACTACCTTAACCCAATAGCTGGTTGCGCCAATATACAGAAACTTATAGAAAGTGATTTTTAAATTAGAATGTAAGTCGAAATTACTGTCTATATGTAACTAATTAATAAATAAAGATCAATATAAGTATAGGTAGCATTGCAGTCATATGAAATATTAAGTTACTGGGTATTTAAGGTCAGTTTTGCATACATGCTTTTCAGGTTCAACAGTATGAGCATCGAGCCTGAACCTAAGCTCAACACCCACGAGACTGAGCCTGGCGAGCCTAGATTCGAAAAACTAAGTGCCTGAGCATGAGCCTTAAGCTCAAAAGGACCCATGAGCTGAGCCTGGGTTAGTCTAAGTTCAGTCTAACCCTATGAACATCATTATTAATTTTTGTAAATTTTTTGCGGTCTGTCGGCTAAATTAGAGTATTTTCTGTCCCTTTCAGCGAAATGAGTTGCCGATCACTGTACTATCCAATGAAAGTTTGGATTCCGTAAAAAAGCATTTACAGTTGATTCTATACTTGTAATCCAAAAATGTTTTATCTCATGCCGAGAAAAAGAAGAATGCTATCATAATATTCAAAGAATTCAATTCTTTGAATCATTGCTTACTTTTACTGAAGCCATCAACCATTCAATTCAATTTGTGTATTTAGTATTTGTCTAATAGTGTGTGTCACTTAATGGCAAAAAATCAAAAAGGGGAGATATGTACTATTACTTCACGTTTAGGAAGCGTGTAAGATCCCTCCCTTATTGATAAGTTTTGTAAAAGATTTTAAGCTTAAATCAATGCGTTCTTTCCATATGAATTATTGACTCTTGCATTCGTATGTGGGATCTTACCCGTTAAGTTAGCCTCAAATAGTATAATTGTTTTCTTTTAAATATACAAAAACCCCATTTATTATTAGCACAACCAGCCGTTCTGCACTGATAGATATCATTCGTACTATATTGGTATAAAGTACTTAGGGGATATTCACAAAGTGCGCAGGCCAAAAAAGTGACTTTTAGACCGCTATGGTCCTCCTTGCATACTTTTGCACACTTATACTCCACGTTAAGCATATAGAAGAACTAGGGTTAACACGCTTTTGACCGATCCCCTCCCCCCATAGATGCGTGCGCACTTTGTGAACAGACCCTTATCAAATTTTTGTTAAATGTTTTTTTTGTAAAATTGTTGTACCTTGTGTTTAGGGACCCATAAATAAGCATTTAAAAAATATTTTGCTACCCAAAAGGGTCGCTATTCATAGATTTGGAACCCCTGCTATAAAAAAATATAATGATATATATTGCCTAATGATAATGTTTATGCCTATTTATTTATTATTGTGATTCAGATAATGATATATTATTGTGCATAAGATAAGGATATATATTGTGCTACAATGATCAAAAAAATGATACGTAAATTATGAAATTGTAAAATCGATTT
>JAUJYT010001984.1:0-10015 GCA_033996565.1 Nanhermannia nana
CCGATAAATCGTTTTCTTTTACAGGTTCGGCAGGAAATAGTTGGAAAATAACAATTCGAACCCAAATGACTGTTTGAAAACTAGTGTACTTATTTATAACAACTATTAGATAACATATCAAAAGTCTGCTATAATTTCATTTCGGATAATCAATAAAATTATTATTTTTATATAAAAACTTTCGAATAAATCAGACTTATCTAGACTTTCAAATTGAATTCCATTATATAACTGAACCAGTATTCTGATAATAAATGATTTCTTATTGAAATAATGCAATTCTCTCTAAAATAATCTATTTGAGAATATTTATTTATTTTTTTAAATCATTCTAATTTATTTAAAAATAAATTATAGAAATAGTCAGAAACTCTAATTCTTCGATAATCATGAGAAATACTATTAAGTTAGAAGTTTAATATAATTAATTTCTTGTCGAAAAGTTTTTGATAAAAAGGCAATTTTCAGGGATTATGATTTGAGGAGAAAATCATGGTTTCGAGCTATTGTCGAACAATCGCCTCAAACCATTCTAAAGCTCATTAATGTATAGAGAAATTCATTATTCATTATGATTTCAATAGATCATAATCGCATCTACTTTTAAGGTATACTAAGTTAGTATTAACACTAAATAGGAATGTGATCATAAGCTTTAAGTAAAAATTTCTAAAATATTTGTGTAAAAGTGAAATTTAAATACCCTATAATCTAAGTTACAAAACGTGTCATTCAGGAGTTGGTTATTTTTATTAATTGAAGAATAAGATTAATCACTCAAATTAGTCTTATTTTTCTTTGCGCATACTTAAGAATAACTAATAATCTAATTTAAATAAAGTAAACTAATACTGTGTATTAGGCATTAGCGATGTGTAAATGAATGCCATTAAATATATAGCAAACAAAATTATCTGTCGATTAACAAATTTGTCTTAAATTAATCATTTCTAGAATTCACTGAAAATTATATATATTAATGATTTTAAATAAAATATATACTTATATTTATATACGATACACAGCATGAGAATAATTATGGCAAAAACTAGATTGAATTATGGTAATTAATAACTTGTTCCTCTGCTTGACATTGGAGTCAGTTTCGTCTTACAAATACCAGTGCAGTATACTATTTTGAAGTAGCAATTTATTAATCAAACGTTTTGTAGATCACATTAAAATTTTTCTTTAGACTCCTGATAAAAATGATAGACTCTATCCTGGCATTAAGTGAGTCAATCTTTTTTCAAAAATTTGAAATATTTGGGAAAAGAGAACGCAATATCATATCACATCTCATCGCATCGCATCTCTAAACTCAATTAACCTCTGGAGAAATTCTTAGAGATTTCTATTTTTAAATAAAAATAAGAAAATAAATCTATAGTCAAAAAAGACTAATTTATATGTAAGCCATAAATTTAGAAACAGATCAATAATAACAGCTATGAGTATATAAACCATTATTAGTTAAAGAAAAAACTCAATTACATTAAATTTTACATTAAAAACTTGATCACCTTTGCAATTAGCTAAAGTTAATCGTCAATATTGATTTAATTAAAATCCAAATTTATAGTTAACTTTTAATGGCTACCAAATGGGAAATGGTTTCGTGATTTGTTAGCCATTCCCAAATTCATTCCCAAATTCATTCCCAAACATATATTTGAAAGTTAAGTCAAGTTATTATTTGCAATCATAAAAGCACGGAAACTGCTTTAAGAATTTTAAAATACAATTTCAGAATAGATTCAAGTGATCAAGAAATGCGAACTTGATTTATATACTGATGTATTTGCCATTAATTCAAATGAGTCGACAGTGTATTTTGATATAAAAATAATTGAATTGCTATCAAATTCTTGCCTAAAGTAAAACCAAAAATCACTCCCAAGTCTCTGAACCTATTAAATGGATATAAAATATCAAATCTAAGTTTCATTTATATTTAATATGTAGTCCAATGCTTTGGGCACAGGGCTGTAATTTTGACCAGAAGTAGAGGTTAATGACCACTCACTTGCATCATAATTGAGTGATCACTTTATATTTGAAATTTCAATATCTGTCAGAAATAATTTAGGCTAATAATGAAAAAATAGAATAGAAAACTGATTTTATTAAAAAGCATCCCTTTCTGAATAAAAACTTCATAACTTATAGTGATTGTAATACAAACATAGTTTATTTTCTCACAAGGAAACAAGTTTTCAAATATTCTCGAGTCACTGTCAATGTTTGATTTCCTTTCAAGCATTAACTAAAAGTGCAAAAGTCTCAAAAAGTTTTTTATGTTCACTCATTCTCTAACTTCTTGTCTCTCATTTGTTTGATTTTGTATGAAAAAGAGTTTTTCCTTTTATGTCGTGATTTTGTTTATGATTCTTGAGTATAAAAAATATAAACTTTGAATTGGAGTAATATTTGAATTTTGACTTTCAAAAAAATTATGATTTAAGGCTAAAATCACTAAATGGACATTTACTAGCCTTTAAAGATTTGTTTAATGGGATATCATATTATTTAGAGTCTGTTAAACTAAACTGAGTGCTTAAATGGTATAAAATATTTATTTAAGATATAGTAAGATCGCTAAATTCAATCTTTATGAGCATATTTGCAGCTTATAAGTATTGGTCAAACCGGTTCGATTTCGAATACAGCTGTCTTATTAAAGTATAAATTATCGTAATATAATAAAAAACTAAAATCTCGTTAAAAGCCAAGTAACCAAACAATTTAAATGCTGTTAAAACTGCTTCGAAATTTATCGCTACCGTTATATATAATATATTCTTAAATCTTAATTTTTCTTTAGCTTTAAATATCAGATAATTAGCATTTTAGAAATTTTAAATCATTTAAATGAAAACTTTGGAATTTTAATATAAATAAATTTGTTTTAGAAAGAGAATGTTCCAATTGGCTGAAATTTTAGCCTCTTTTTACATACTTATATTTAAAATAATCATTAGGGATGAAAGTTTAACTTTTTGAACCGGGGAAGGGGTGAGAGAGAGAGAGAGAGAGAGAGAGAGAGAGAGAGAGAGAGCGAAAGTGAAATTTCACTGTCAAAAGAATCAAAATCCGTTTATTGATTTATACCTGTTATAAGCAGAAATATTTTCTAATTATATGACAATATAATCAAATACTATGCTTTAATGGCACGCATAATATATTGCCTAAAATAAAATATTTAATATACTCGTGAGTTAAAAAGCATAATATAGTTTTTAAATTATAAAAAAATAAAATTAATCGCATTCTTTATTTATAAATTTCTTAACAGCAGTACATATAGTGTGAAAATTACACTTTAAATGGATTCTTGGAATAATTCTTCGATACTTCTGAAAAATGCTTATTTTATTACTTTTGACTCATGTAAATTACCATATTTAATAAGATGTTAGAGTCGGGTATCATATATTTCATTTACTGGCAGTAAAATCATTGAAGCTTTAAAACAAGAAACTGTAAAATATTCACTAATGGGACTTCTTTTTACCCATTTAATGATCGCACAATCATATACATTAATTATATACATTAATTATGTAATTGATAAACGAATAAATTGTGGGAGATTTTCAAACTATTTTTTAAGTATTTCACGAGATTTTAAATAAATTAGGATTCAATGCATTGAAATTTTTAATTTAAGAGCAAATTCAGTGACATTTATTTCTTTCCATTGCAATAAAATATAAGTATTCCACTCCTTAACATATAAATTCAAATTAAAATTTATGATTTGCTCATTGACTCAGGTCTTTCTTTAATGATTTTGAAGCTTCGATTATTTGTTTTATTGAATATTTTGATGAATTTGAAAAGAATTCATTTTATTTAAACTTAAATATTATTGAACTTTGATTTTATTCGAAGTCCAAAATTGGTATAACAATGAGATCTGGCATTAAGAAAAGGGTTATTACTTAAGAATCAAAGGATACCGAGCAGTAAACTTCAATATGGATCAAACTTGTTATCTTAAAATAGGAGTGCCTTATACTCGGAAACACTCGGGAAACACAAAATAAGTTATTAAAATAGCAATTTGTCAAATGAATAGAAATAAAATTATCAAAATATAAAGAAATCTGAAGAACTCAATTATTTTAATAGCACACCATTCATGTCAAATGCCTGCAAATATTTTTTCAAACAACCTAAAGTGTACATAAAGTGTACATAAGAGAAACAATGGGCCAATTAGAATGGGATTCAAAAATCAGAAGCGCAGACATCCAACGTTTGGAGTGTTGCACTTCAGTGATGAGTGTATTACACCTCACTCAAGAAGTTCGGGACTCTTAAAGGACGTTATTGTAACTGAATGGCCTTGTCTTCAACGGTGTCATTAGCTTCAGAGCTTTAACCCTTTATGCAATTTAATACAAATATAGATATAAAACTTCTAAAAGTTTTTTTATAATAAGCGAATCGAAACATAACAAGCAATAAATTGAATACAATTCACATACCGTTTTAACTCCAATTATGATATTATTCCGCTTTATCCAAAATATTTAGAGTTCATAAACTATATTCATATATTTTATTGGCACTAAAATTGTTTTTAAATTTAATCATTAAGTTAAACAATTTATTGTTCGATTGGATGAATATAAGCTTTGATCACATTAAATATCCATGACTTTGACAATGATTCAAATGATACACTAAACTGCATATCACTAAATTAGAAGAAATATCTTTATAAACTTGTTCACTTGTTGGTGCCTTAACTAGAAATACTTAGACTTAGTGTACACTAACTGAGAGTAAATGTAAATGCACTTGTATAACAGGTAAGCCTCTTCTTCTTCTTCTGATACTTCTTGTTATCTGTCGAACCATAACATAAAAGGACTGCCCAAATAAAAATCAGAAATGCTCTATTCATACTCCATATAAAAACGTTTCACATTTAATTTTAACAAAAAAAACTGATATACACATCAGCATAGCTATCACATTAAATTAGGATACAATGGATTCTAGTAAACAGCGCTCACATTAAAATCATAACTTTTATATTTAAGTCTAGTTAAGGGTATGTAATAATCAATGCTCTTTAACGCGCGCTTAACATGTTTTTAAGTTATAAATTCTAAGATATTGTTGTGATTTTAAGATAGCGTTCACTTAAAAGCTAAAGTACTGTATACTGCAATAAATTATAACGAGTTTTATTAAGAACGACACCATTGAAATATCAATAAGTCCGGCCGTTATTATCTTTCATTAATGAATGCTTTGTAGAGTAATAAAAATAAATCTTGAAACAAAATTTTATGCCATTCTTTTAAGTTAATGTGTGACTCGTTGGTAATAAATAGTGAACAATATTTAATATGTCCCAAAGGCTATGACAATAACTATTTTTGAAATGTCTTTATTATAGGGAGTGCTTAAAAATAAAGGCTTCTATGAGTAAAAAAAATAATGACTATTTGTGAGAATGCATTCAAGAATTGTTAGTTTTTTCTTTACACTATCTATAGATATAAATGTCTGGTGAATATCAATTAAGTAAGCGTTGAGAACATTTCGATACAGTTCTAACAAAATTCATTAAAAAGAGGTTTGTACTGATAATATTGTATGAATAAATGTCAGGGAATTCCGGCGCCGGAATAATTTTCGCATCATTTATATTATATTTTCACATGAAATGATAACATTTTTAAATGGTTCGCAAAAATCCTATATTTATATTAGTTTCAGATTAATTCTAATTCTCTCGCTGTTCTGTTCATTCATCTTAAAGAAAAAAATTGTTGAAAAACTATATTTTATATTCTCCTAACTCAAGGAAATAAATAATTGCGTTCGCTATTTGTTAATATTATTATATGCTAACAAATTACTGGAAGCGAAGGACTGTCATTCAGCACAGTTTAAGAATTTATTATTTTTCGCTACTTATGCACAAACTGTAATTCAAACTATATTTTGTATCAATTAATTTAAGTCACTTCCTGTTATACAGAGCTAAGTCAATAATTTATAAGCGATTTATTGTTTAAATGTTTAAGTTAAAGTAAATTAAAGTTAATTCAAGTTTAGGCCTATAGTTATGATCTGTATCTTTAATTTAAAGACATAGACATGTTTTTGAATTTTGAAAAATGATAAGCTTTATGATTACAGTCATTTAAAAGCTATATTAAAACTGAAAAATATTGCTTAAAATTGTAAAATAAAATTAAAATAACGGTTTTGAGTGCTGAACAGCTATTATGAGATAATTAACTCATACAATTTGGTATTGGATTGAAATACCAGAAGCAATGCTCACAATAAATGTCATACTATGATAAAGAGTCAAAAAAATATGCAAAAACCAATCTAATGGCAAAAAAGTGACAGATCGAGTGCAATGTTATTTGGTAGGAATGATAATATTTCTTATGGATTCAATTTTAACAATTATTTTTTTACCAAAAGATTCAAGATTGTCGGTTAGTCTCCGGATCATAACTTATTTTTTTGATTGATCCTATCTATAGATTTTTACAATTTTGCATCTATTTCACTGAAGTTCAATCGGTTCGGCGAAGCGGAAAATACTAGAGTACAAAAATGCAATATCATAAGTGATCCATACTTTCAAGTTAATATCAGTAGGAGATGTGAGTATTCAGCATCAGTGAAAATTTGTGGCTATACAACCATTTCTTCCGTATTCATAAGAAGGAGAACTGGGTGAAATCCGAATATCATTATTGTTTCCCAAATCCTCATCTCATAACTTATAAAAACTGAAAAATTTGAATTAACCCTAAATAGAAGAGAATGTCAGAGGGAATGTCACGCTCTCTTCATTAATCTTTAAGATATTACAAATTCTCAAAGAAGTGATGACTACACACCTACTGAATAGTAAAATGCAGGTTATTTGATGAGTCTGCAGATGTGTTCAGTTTATTTCCTACCAGTTTTAGTATAGAATTAATTTAAATAATTATTTAATCAAAATTCTTGTTCACAGCTCAACTTTTTGCCAAAAAGTAAATGTTAAGGTAAATAAAATTATGCATAAACACACTGCATATCCCTTAAAACATGTCGTGTAACTTTAGTTTAAAGTTGAAACAAGAAAATTAATAGATTGGACATTGTTGTGAACAGAATCTGTTAATTACAAAGTAATAGCCTTAAGGAAAGGTTTGATTTACTTTTTTTTGTGAAAAACAAATACAAAGCATTTTCTGTTTAAGCAAAATAAATATTTCTTACACTTTGATCTTTATCTTTTAAATAATTAACTCAAAACATGAATATTTGAACTTTTTATAAAAATTTCTTATGAAAATATTTGTTAATAAGTCTGCTTAAAAATAAATATTGAATAATCTTTTGAGTTAATTAAGTTTCTAAATTTGAAACAAAGTTCACGGAAGAAAGAAACAACCATTAAATCAATGAAACAAAAATATAGATTAGCTTTAGAAAGATTATAAACAGCAATCGCTAACTTTGCTAACTTTGCTCATTTTATCGTTCAATAGTTTTCTCGTTAAAATGTTTAAAAACCGATAAATATTTAAATTACGAATTTTTACTCCATATTCTGTTAGCCTTGTATTTGAATGAAGCGATGGCAGGAAGTTCAGCACCAAATAGTGCTATAATTGAAAATAAATCATTAAATTTATTTTCAATTTAAAAAGTTATGCATTTCAAAGTCAAAATTTTTTAGATAGATCTGAGGTTAGTCTGAAATTTAAGACTGATTTATTGCATGTGCACAATCATAACTTAGATAATACTGAGCAATACCTTTACTTCAAATGAAACTTTTCCACCACTTGTAACTGATTCAAAAATAATTTTAGGGCACAAATGTCAGGTCATAAGCAGAGAAACGCTAAATATATTTAAAATGTGTTAAATTAAGAAATAGTGAAACAAGCCCTTTTAGTAATTCTAGAAGATTGTGTCAAAAATAATCGAATGAGTAATTTTTGGTTATTTTCATAGTTTTTACCGGTTTTTACTACTTTTATGAAAAAAGTAAGTAATATATAGAAACCTGGATATTTATTTAATAAATTATGTATTAAAAGCAATCATTCATTGAGTGTCTGGCTATAAAAAAAGGCTGACCTACATAAGCCACAAATATATTGTATCTTAAAATTAGATTTCCCATTGAAAAACATTGAATTTCTTTTTATTTATTAACGTTAATGAAAAAGAAGAATAACTCGATAAAATATGTTTTACAATAAATATATTTAAATATTCAAATTTTTCATGAATATAAATAAATCGAAGTTAAATTTTTGATTTTACTTATTAAATAAAGCTTTAGCTTAAGCTTATCATATATATCTGTTACCGCATATACAGGTATATGCGATAATGTGTGTGATTCTATATTTCATAATTCTTTAAAAGTGAATAAGTAATAAATTTTAATTAATTATTGCAAAAAATACAGGCATGAACTGATATGAAAAATCAAACTGATATTACCAAAGCGCCGAACGTTCTATAGCTGAACATCTTTTGGATTCCAATTAAAAGCTAAATTATGTTTCTTTTTCAAAGTAAAAAAGTTATTTATTTATTTATACCCAAAAACTACAATTTATTGATAAATTAATATTTTCTTATTGTTTAAGATAGAAGTGTAACCACTGAATGTCATACGAAACTCTTGATATTCTTGTTTTTTAAGTCTAGATTTTTAAGTCACATTCCCTGCAGTTTTGAAGCTATGATTCCAAACTTTATTTGCACAGTTTATGAGCTGATGTAAGTTTTACCTCTAAAATTTTGACAATGATATTAAATAATAGCAATATTTTTTCAAAATATGGTGCATTTTTGAATTTGAAAAGTGTGTTTCTAGAATTTTTTAGATTCAATTTAAACTGACTCACAGAACCCAAATTGAATTTAGCAGTGCATAGACTCAGCTATTTATGCATTTTGTCATAAATAAAGATTGATTTGATTTCAGCTCTTAATTTAATTTAGATTTTTATCATTGGTCTGTTTTAATTAAATTAATGTTTGATTTATAAACACGATTTTCTCCTCTGTTAACTCTTAATCAATTGTCTTATCGAAATTTAATCAATTAAAACAAAATAATTTGTATTTGAAAATCGATCAAATTATTGAATAAATAATTTTTTCCATTGTATTTCAAGTTTAAATCAAGTCGAAAGTATGTCAAATAAGTAAAAGTAAAATATATTTCAGTATTTTAACTATAAATACACTTTTAGTAGTTTTGAGATTAAAAAATAGCGCTTAAGGTTTAGCAATATTTTATATTTATTAAACAAGTATAATATATTTTGTTAATAAAAAATTTAAGTTAGATGCTTATCAATAATGAGGAGCATAGGCTCGAAAACTACAAGCATGAGCCTTGGAGAGCCTAGACTTAAAACCTTAGAGCCTAACATCTTAGGTAAGCCTGGCCCGAAGTTAAAAATAGGGCTTAAAATTGGATTTAAAGTTACATTTTATTTAATTATAAAAATTATTTTGCTTTTAAAAACGATTGAAAAGTATTACATTCTTATGTTCAATTGTATTTTCAGTCATACATTCACTGTTATCTGCTTTAATGCCCTAAATTTCTGCGTATAACTTGCAGTCTATAAGAGGGAAAAGTTATTTTTTGGGAAATTAAAAAAGTGTGGACTATACGAGAGTTGCGCGTTATACATGTAATTTTTGCTTAAACCTGTTATACATATTCCTAAATTAAGTAAGGTTGACATTTTCTTTAAGTTTAAATTTGAGATTAAATTGAATTTTTTAGAAGCTCAAAAAATCAAAGGGAGACCAAAGGACGGTTTCTTGTGCATTAATGTTCATTATATTTTATATAATTAAATAAATTTTGTTTAAAATGAGAGTTTACAGATTAAATGGGGGAAAACAAGAAAAGGTGGCATTTATGGGGTAATAAAATATGTCTCATTTTAATCTTTATCACCTATCCGGTGCTTATTTCATAAAATACCACTGA
>JAUJYT010001985.1:0-10014 GCA_033996565.1 Nanhermannia nana
TCCCTTATTATAAATCTAATGCTAAAGTTACCTCTTTATAGTGAAACCTCTTTATAGTGAATACAAAGTGTCGGTCCGCAGCGATTCACTATATCGAGGTATTACTGTATTTATTGACTAGAAAACAAGAACCTGATAACAAAAGTTATTACAAAGTCATAATAAAATAGATTTAAATTAATTTTATTAAAATATCAAAAATCACATATTTATTTTTGACCATTTAAAGCCCCTTTAAATTTTACCAATCCCTGCATACATTTTAACAGTATCTTTGACTGTTTCTGCTTTATCTGCTGTGTATTCATAAGGAATAGTTAGAGTGCAATCAGATGTGGTTGTGGTCACGTTTAGAGCTGTTTTATCGAAATAGTTGTCAACTAAATCCCAATTTCCAACTTTCTTAGAATTTACAGAAACGACGGGTGTATTTGAATTTTCAAAATAATTTTTCTCGATCTTAAGACAAGCGCCCTGTCTGCTATTGATTCCGTGGTGAAGAATATTCTCATAATAATTGTTGAACACATGTCCCGTTCCGTATCTATAACTGGGTGTTCTTTCCTCGATATTATTGTAATGGTTGTGATGAAAAGTTATTTTTCTATCATAATCATCTGCGTCTGAAGCGCCAACTAATGTACACTTCCAGTGGTCGTGAAAATAATTCCACGAAACAGTTATGTAAGAACTGGAATGTGTTACGTCTAATAACCCGTCAAATAAGTCGATGTTTAGCTGTTTTTTAGGGTCAATGTTGTAAAACTCGCAGTGATCTATCCATACATTATGGCTGTAGACAATTCTTATGATGTCTCCATCGTTTGCGATCACCTAATCATAAGTAATGCCATCAGAAGTTATAATAATCATAATGATATAACTCTAACATAGTGTGACCACACGTTTTAATTTCAGCTGGACTTCAACTTTTTTTTCGATGTCAGGCGTCTTAATGTCTGGCCCGGTTTAAGGCGTTGCATTTTATGCATATTAGAACGACTAAAACAATACGTAGGTCAACAGTTATTTCAAATTAGTGATAGTTATTGTTGAAAATCTTAAGCTTAAATTATTGCATTTGTTCAACATATTATTAATAATTCAATTGAAGAAAGGCATTCACTTAAACTTAAGATTTTCAACAATAATTATCACTAATTTGAAATAACTGTTGACCTACGTATTGTTTTAGCCGTCCTCTTATGCATAAAATGCAACGCCTTAGACCGGGCCAGACATTAAGACGACTGACATCGAAAAAAAAGTTCAAGTCAAGCCACACAACAATTGACAATTATCACAAGTCTGTCGATGAGAATAAAGTGAAGCAATAAACTGTCATTTCGAGGTTGATGTTAGATCTTAGCATTTTAGCCCTCATTTATTCATTCAAAACATTTAATGCGCCAGAAAAACAAAATGAAGAGAGGATTAGATATCAAAATAAAACTAATAATTAGTGACGAATAAAAGGTAGTTTTAGCTCGAGCTGTGCTGACTCCAACTCAAGCTCTGCATCATATACAACAGCATAGCATTAAAATGCACTTAATATAAACAGACTTTGCTTACAAATAGACATTCAAATCATACAAAAATAAATTAAGTTTAAAATACAAATTGTATTTATTTATTTTCTTTACAGAAATGGGTCCAGAATGTTTCGTTTGAGCCTTACATCTAACATATCATATCTTTCATAGATATTCAATGGTTTGGTCACAGTTTTACTTCATAAGGATTTCTAAACTATTGTTTATCAATTTTGATCGCATTGCTTATTAAAATAAATTAAACTCAAAATAAGGTCTATAGCAAGTACTGTACAGTAAATTAAAGTACTTAATAATTTTAAAAGAGTTAATAAATCCTCTGCTGGGCTGTCATTTGTTTTTAATTTAATTTATAAAAATATATTTTTCTTTGAAACAATTAAGTTAAGCTTTAATAATATTAATAATATTTAGCAAATAATTTAGTTCAATGCAGACAAAAGAGTAATGATCGACATTAGAATCAAAATTTGATTTAATTAACTATATATTAATATACAAATAAATAAGCGGTAAATTACAGAAACTTATGATACTGTTAATCAATCAAAACCTTCAAAACTAAAGTTTATACAAATTTTTATTTTAAGAATTGATATAAAATAAATACAAGAAATAAAATCAGAACAAATAATAGCTCTTATCATAATTTGCTTACGACTGTTGTAAACAATTTATTTTTATTTCTAATCGACTCGAGAAATACTCTCTCGTACTGTTGTATCTGATTTTTGAGAACAACTGCAGGAATTTTATTTCCTTCGCAAATATCTTTAAGATCTCGTTCGAGCGCTGCTCTCAGGTGTGGTTTTGACATTTCATAACCGATTTCGTCATAACCATCAACTAAACCGATTCCAAGACCTTCTGGTTTTAGTTTTCTATCAGGAGTTTCAATAATATATTTTCGTTCTTTAATTTTTTCGATATGTTCTGCATGTGTGGCATCGGTTCCGATCCCATGCTTTTCCATTAAAGCAATTAATTGTGCTTCAGTTAGCAGTTCGGGTGCAGTGGTCTGTCCGTCAGTCATCATAATCGAGTCGGGAGTAAATCGTTCATTTAGATCGAATCGTGGAATCTCTTTATCAGTCCATTTATCGTAAATATAAATTTCGAGATAATTTTTTTCCTCAATTCTCAAACCGTTGAGACTAAAGAATTCTTCATTAATGCAAATTTCGATACAAGTTTCAAATCCGACGGCGTCTTTGTCGAGACAGGCGAGGAAGTGGCGTACTATCAGCTCATAGATTTGCTTTTCGTTTCCAACAAGATTAGGCGCATATTTGGTGGGATGAATGGGTGGATGCGCTTTATCGGTCTTATTTCCTTGTCTTGGATTCGGTCCATTGTTGAGCACTCTTTGCGCGAATTGACCCCATTGTGGACTTAGGGTTTGCATTTGGCAATAGTTTACTAAATTGAGTTCAGGCGGGAATTGATTGGTTTCAGTTCGAGGATAACTAATAAAACCAGAAGTATATAACTTCTCCGCAATAGTCATCGCTTTCTTAGCATTAATTTTGAGTTTTGAAGAAACGGTTCTCTCGAAAGTGACGGTATCCATAGGCTGTGGTCTCCATTTAGTTTTGCGCTTATTTCTAATATCAGTGACAACCGCTTCATATTTGTCCATAACTTTGCACATAATCGCGAGCACTGACTGTTCGTCAAACAAACGAATTCTCTTCCAATTGAAGTTCGCATTAATGTTATCTTTTTTATAGTTGACATCAATTGACCAAAACTTTTGCGGCACAAAGTTTTCCCTCTGTTTGAATCGGTCGACAACGAAGCCAAGGGTTGGGAACTGACAACTGCCATAACTGATCACATTCTTAGAGTCTTTCAATTGAGGGCAAAGTCTTTGTAATTCAATAGTAAGAAATCGAGTAAAGGCGGCGCCAATTCTCAGATCCAACTGTTGCCTAACATCGACCGCATCTGATATTCTCTGATCCGGTTGTGTCAGAGTAGTGAGCGCTCTATTGATGGCGTGAACTGTTATTTCTGAAAAGTGAGCGCGAAATACGCGCAGTCTTCGGTTCACATTATGACAGACTTTGATCACTTCGAAGCCAATGTTCTCTCCCTCGCGATCACAATCAGTCCAAATGATTAATACATCACTTCTTCGCGACTCTCTCTCCAGAGTTGACTTTATTTTCGGACTCATTTCCTGATTGCTTAATATCTGTTGAATCGGTGCGCAAAACAGAGCCTTTGGCTCGCAATTAAACCATTTTTTATGATTGTTATCGAAATCATAATTAAATAAATGTCCGGAAACTGAAGTCATAATCATTTGACAATTGCCTAAAACAGGGATTTGCGTACAAAACTCGTAGACTTTATTATATTTAGAAAATCCTTCTCTCATACGAGCGGTTCCTTTGCTTAATATGTTGGACACGTTCTTAGAGACGTCATTCTTCTCACTCACGTTCAGCACTCGTACACTCATTTGAGACTGATTCCTGACAGATCTTAATACATTTGATGTCAAACTATAATTATTATTAAATATTAATTTTTTATTTATCAAAATTTCATAATCATTTTTAACTATTCTTTTGCAAATAGATAATCGCCAAAAATGACGCATAATATCAATAATTAAACTGTTTATATGTTTATCATTTCGTTGTTTTAATTATTGTTTAGTTTTTAAGTGTTTTTACTTTTGTATTGAAAATCACTTTATTATTGACTTCAAAATTGCGCCCAATTATGAAAATTACTATTAATAGAAGTCTTAACATAAATATTAGTTATAATTGTGTTAACACTTGAGTCAAACTATTTATTAATTGTTTACAATTTATTTTGTCATCATTTTTATGAAACCACTTATTAAAGAGTCTTTAATTCAAATTGAAGTTAATTTTTTGATTATTTATATTATAATTCAAAACTCAATGAAAGGGGTCTTAAAGTCGATCAAAAGTTTGAAAAAACTTGGAAATGATATTAAGAATCATTGTCTCAAAAAAGTGTTTCAATTATATTAATAGTTGTTTGCATTGAAATCATATACACTTTTAATTATTAATATATAATAAGTTTTACAATAAATTCATTTAAATTTGCATAACATATAAGTAATTGTTATAAACTTTTATTGAGAGCAGTGAAGACCTCTACTGTCTATTGAGTGTAATCTTATGAAAAATGCCAGTTCTTAGAGACTGTCGAAATTTATCATTAAATTAAATTATTTAAAAAAATGCATTTTTTGTAAAAATTAAAATTAATTGTTTAAGGAAATAATTAACAAAACACTAAAATTGAGTTTTGGGTAAAAAATTGTAATTTAAATGATTGAGAAAATGAAAACATTTAAGAAAGAGTTTAAGTATTGGCCTCGAGTGAGAGCGCACTAAAAGTAATACATTTGACACACAGTAGAGCATAGAGTAGTGCAAAATGTAGTGCAAACACAATATTAAATAAATAAAAACATTGAATAGTGTATTGCAATAGCGATTCCGTAAACTATAATATAATACAAATATATTTGTGTATTGATATTAAAGCGAATGTTTCGGCATTTTTTTCAGTGTCAATGCCATTGATTTTTAAATTAAAACTTAATTAACATTAATATTATCGATATATTAATTAATTATTTATTTAAAAATTTTAATTATATTAATACTTAAAATAAATAGTTTATAAACGAATCTAAACTATAAGACAATTGAATAATTGGTTATTTAATCGCATTTTAAAAATGAAATTTAATTAAGACATGAATTGAATTGCGATTCAAAAGTAGAAGATTTCTATCGAAAGGTAAAACAGTTGACAACACTTTAATTCATTTTCAAATTTGACATAATTTTATTTAATTCTATTTTCAATTCATTTAAAACATTGATATTTAATAGAAATTTGAAATTATTATTAATATTAATAATTAATTGAATAACAATTGAAAGGATGACTGTTGTTATGCGAACCAGTGGTCAAACACAACAATCACAGTCAGACACCAATTCTGACGCCAATAGTACGTCTCAACCAATGTCCGCCACATCAACACAATCAGCCATTAGTACACCATTAGAGACAGTGAGCACTCCTTCGCCACAATCGTCTCTCAATTCTTTGGCTCAAAATCGAGTGCCGTTCAAGACGTCCACCACTGCTTGTGATAACAGTGAAGAAGTGGCCAACACTTGCACCACAAGTCAGACCATAAATAGTGAATCAATTGATGCCACAGAAGAGGGTTCTGCAGAAGTGAGCGCTGATTGCAGTGAAGTGGAGACCAAAGAAGAGTTGGGCGAAGATGAAGAGCCAGACTTTCCCACCCATGAGCTCAACAAATTGGATGACATGATAAATAAGCCGCGTTGGGTTATACCTGTGCTCCCGAAGGGGGAACTCGAGGTCCTATTGGAGGCTACTATCAGGTTATGCAAACAGGGCTACGATGTGAGGAGTGAGTCGTGTCAGAGGTTTATTAGAGACGGTCTCACCATTTCCTTCACTAAAATACTGACTGACGAAGCAGTCAATGGATGGAAGTTTGAGATTCATGTAAATGCAGTTTTGATTAAATGTTTTCTTATTTGTTAAATGTTTTATTAATCATAAATACCTGTATTGTCTCATATAGAGGTGTATTATGCATAACTGCGAACGTCTTATTGAACTGATTGTACTTAAGTTGAGTCAGGACTGGTTTCCATTACTAGATTTGCTCGCAATGGTCTTCTGTCCCACCAATAAGTAAACCATTATTTGACTTGAAGTGCAAAATAAACCAAAAGTTTTGTTTTTGTTGAACAGATTTCATTCATTTACAAGCACTCGAACAGAAACGGTTCCCTCAAATCGATTACCAGATGAAGAAATATACGCCAAATCCCCAGACCCGCGAACGCCTCGTGGATGGCTCGTAGATCTGATCAATAAATTTGGAAAATTGGGTGGTTTTAGGATATTATTAGAACGCTTTGAAAACGGCCCCACACTTACAGTTCCTCTAATTGCTGCACTTCTAAAGCCATTTGGATTTTGTTATGAGTTGTTAACACCACAAACAGTTGAGAAATATTTTTTGCCTATTATTCAACTGGTGCCTAATTTTTTGGAAAATCTTACGGATGAAGAACTTAAAAAGGAAGCTAAAAATGAAGCCAAAAACGACGCGCTCTCAGGAATTGTAAAAGCATTAAAGTGTTTGACGTCTCGTATTCCAAATCAAGAAGAAATGATCAAAAGTTTAGAAATATTTAGATTAAAAACTATACTCAGATTATTACAAATATCATCATTTAATGGCAAAATGAATGCTCTCAACGAAGTTAATAAAGTCATTACTAGTGTTTCTTATTATTCACATCGCCATCAAAGTGGTGGTGGTATTAGTGGTGTTGACGAAGAAGAATGGCTTACAGCTGAACGAATGGCCGAATGGCTCAAAGATAATAAAGTGCTGCAGATAGTATTGCGTGATAGCCTTCATCAGCCCCAATACGTGGAAAAGTTGGAGAAAATTATTCGTTTTGTTATCAAAGAAAAGGCCTTAACTTTAGAAGATTTGGATGACATTTGGTCTGCACAGAGTGGTAAACATGAAGCTATAGTCAAGAATGTACACGACTTGTTAGCAAAGCTTGCCTGGGATTTCGCACCCGAACAGTTGGACCACTTGTTTGACTGTTTTCAGACCAGTTGGACGGTCGCCACCAAAAAACAACGCGAAAAACTGCTCGAATTGATAAGACGTTTAGCTGAAGACGATAAGGACGGGCTTATGGCTCATAAAGTGCTGAATCTATTATGGAATTTAGCTCATAGTGATGACGTGCCCAATGACATCATGGATCAGGCACTGGCCGCACACGTGAAGATATTGGACTACAGCTGTTCTCAAGATCGCGACGCACAGAAGACTGAATGGCTCGACAAGTGTGTGGACGAACTGAATAAACCAAACGGTGGTTATTGGGTTTTGCCTGCACTCAAGCAAATCCGTGAGATCTGTTCGCTTTACAATGAAGCGCCGCCTAATTTTGTAGTGACGGGTCCGACCATTCCTCCAACCAGTTCCGTATCTCATCATCAAAGAGTCACACACTTAGTATATCGACACGAAATCATATCTCGTCTGCAAAACCAACACTCGCTCGTAATACTAGTGTCAGAGAACTTGTCGAGTTATATGAATCGCGCGCGAACTCTACATAAAGACAATGAACACTTAGATCCTAATGAAGTATATCCTGGCAGTAGATTCTCTCACGTCCAAGAAGTTCAGGAAAGACTCAATTTTTTACGTTTTCTTCTAAAAGACGGTCAGTTATGGCTCTGTTCACCTCAAGCCAAACAAATTTGGAAGTGTTTGGCAGAAAATGCTGTTTATGATGAGGACAGAGAGGCATGTTTTCGATGGTTTTCACAGCTCATGAGTGATGAACCAGATTTAGATCCAGATATAAATAGAAACTTTTTTGAGAATAATATATTACAATTAGACCCTTCACTTGTCAATGAGAGTGGTATTGAATGTTTTGATCGCTTTTTTAAAGCGGTTAATGTAAAAGAAGGCAAACTCATCGCTAAACGACGTTGTTATCAAATGGAAGACAATGAACTAATTGGTATCGATTACTTGTGGAGAGTTATACTGTGTTGTAGTGAAGATGTGGCGCATAAAGCAATCGAACTCTTGAAAGAGACTTATACTAATCTCGGACCCAAATTACTCTCATCTCAAATTGAATTACACGAAGATTTTATAACTACTTGTTTTGATAGACTTCGCGCCAGTTATGACACCATTTCAATTCTCGAGAAGGATTCCACTTCTGAAACACGTGTTCGTCAGGAAATGATTAAAATGACGCGAGTTTTGAAAGCGCTTTATGAATATGTGAATCAATGCGATAACGACTTTGGAGAAGAGAGAAGTATTCTACCGATGTCTCGATCTTTCAGAGGAAAGCATTTAATGCTTACGATTCGTTTTCCTAATCACGGACGACATCTCGATGACATTGAGATCTGGACGCATACTAATGATACCTTACATTCAATACGACAACAAATTTTATCCAAGTATTTGATATATAGTTTACTTATTACTTATGATTACTTGAGTTTTGATTTTCTCTAAAACTCTCACTGCTTTTCAGAATTATAGAAATAAGAAATTAAGGTGTTTTTCAATTTGTTAATTATTTTTTCCCTTAAACTATAGAATTAAAGTAAACAACGCAAATATGAAAGTGGATCTGTATATAAACGGAGATCTTTTGGATCCAATCGATAAAAAACTTGTCTCTCAATTGCCTTTCAAAGATAAAATGGTGAGTGAATTACAATTACCGGTAAAAGTGTCATAAAAGTCACTTCAGTCATAAAAATGTTAATAAACTGTTATAATTGTTGTTATTAGTTATTAACGGGGAAGCTGTATCAGGTGAACTCGAATATGCCCTGTTCTCCTGATTCATCTTCAGACAGTTCTACGGGTTCGCCACAGCATCAATTCATTGGGTCCAATCCAGAAGCAGAAACATGTCTCCCCGGAGTGGTATATCAGATAACTTTAATATATTGGTATTGAGTTTAATTTATTTCTAATTTATAGATAATGTCAACTCAGCCACAATACGCTCAATTCCTTTTCCAATTGGCCGATATAGGGATGTCTTTGAACAATGCATCTTTACGTGAAAGTGCTTTAGCTTTGCTCAAAATAATGCCAGCGGACGCTCAAATGATTCAACAAATTAAAACTCTCTGTTTGTGTCCGCCCGGCATTACTTATGAAGAACAAGGACTTAAATTTGATTCTGAATTTTTTGATACATCTCCAAC
This sequence comes from Nanhermannia nana, assembly GCA_033996565.1. Classification (NCBI taxonomy): domain Eukaryota; kingdom Metazoa; phylum Arthropoda; class Arachnida; order Sarcoptiformes; family Nanhermanniidae; genus Nanhermannia; species Nanhermannia nana. The sequence goes on from JAUJYT010001985.1 coordinate 9,396, forward strand.
TCGTATTGTATATAGTATGGGAATTATTTATTCACTTTTGATACCCGCTTGCAATTCGACTGCTGACGAAGCCAAGGAGTTTCAGTCTAATTTCATGAAGAGTGGGTGCGGACTCAAAATTCTTGAATTACTCACGAAAAACAACTTTCTTTCCAATGCCGACGATTTTAGTAAAATGTAAGTTTTGTTTAGAATTGAGTTAAAGATATACAATATTTGCTGTGATTAATCAATTTAATGAATTTTGTTTATTATTGATACAGTTGTGCATATCTAATAGTTTTGAAGATAAGTAAACTAACTTTGACAACAATAGCCCATTGCATGCTTTCTACAATATCATCGAATTCTCCAAACATGGTAATCAATTTGCAGGACGCGATTCAAAGTATTCCAAATGTTTCATCAGAATGTATGACACGAAATGTTGCGCAACGTATTGCTCAAAACCTTCGTGTTAGTGATAATAATCAAATTTATAATAACATAATAAACTATAGACCCGATAAGGCAACCATTACCTCAGTTATGTTACTGGCCTGGTCTGCAGCCACTGGAAGGGAAAGCTCTCTTCAGGCCTCTACTGATCGATTGCATGACATTATTTCGGAATCAAATG
>JAUJYT010001986.1:0-10012 GCA_033996565.1 Nanhermannia nana
TATTAGAATTTATTTATTATTAATTGTAATTAAATTACATTTAGTTCTATGAAAACACATATTTAAGTGAAATCTTTAGTGAATTATTTGAATAATGGACTCAAACAAATGACAAACGAAATAATTGTTGAAATCTAAACAATTTTTGTATTCCTACAAAATCTGGAAATTATTTTAAATTTGATTATTATTTGATTTAAAGTAAGTCTTATTTAATTGACTTTCATATGAATTAACAATTCATTTGTATGTTTTGCACCATTTCATCAAAAGCACTGTTCATTTGTATTGTGATCAATATGTGTGTTGCACCACAGGTAGAGGTGGGGCAGGGGGTCAGGTGTGCCCCACCATACACACGAGGGGGTGTTGGCCTCTGTTGGTTGTGATGCTTGTCTTTCATGCAATCATTTGTGGCCAACAGACCGACGGCAGTGCTGTCCATACAGTTAACTATCAGTGAAACACATTTATGATAATCTTAGGTTACATTAAATCATATATATATGGAAAGGTCAGGTCAGGTCAGGTCAGGTCAGGTCAGGCCAGGCCAGGCATTACTGCAAATTAACAATTATTTAGAGTTACTTTAAAATGTGGTTTTCTTTAAGAGATTCAACTTTGACCTATTGATAAAAATTGCTCTCATTTTAATAATTTTTTTAATTAAGTGCTGAACTGATGGGTAATACAAACACTTCATCAGCAAAGCGCGACCGCACGTATTCGGTGGACAGCGCTTATGACAGGCGAGAGTCGAGTTCTCCGCGTGGGGACGAAAATCGGACCTTTGAGTTCGTGGCCGGAGGAAGAAAAAAGCCGGTTCTCTGCTATCAATCGTCGTCTGAATATGCAAACGATGACCCAAATGAGGAATTCAAGGTTTTAGCCATTTATTAGCTTTAATCGCCTTTTGATTCGTATTTAATATGTTATAAAACAATTTTTAAAATTATTATTTTAATTAAAATAAAGGGCCGAATGAGAGCCACGACTATAAGCGAAGGCGCGTCTATTAATGAGAACGCTTTGCCCACTGTTTTCAAATGGGAAGGTATGTAAACCTCAATTACTGTCAGCATTGGTTCATATATTTCTGCCATAATTCACATTTTCTATCTTTAAAAAGTTGCTTTCAATACAAAATTCGAAACATTTTGTAGTCTTTGAAATAGATATTTACCGGTAATCAATATTTATTAATATCTCTATTCAGGCGGTGGTAAAGACGTTTGCATAACCGGAACCTTTAGTGACTGGAAGCCAATAAAGATGTGTCACAGTCACGGAGACTTCGTTGCAATAATTGATGTGCCAGAGGTTGAGCTCATTTGGATTATCATTTTCTATATATGTAGAAAATATTGGAAAAGTAATAAATTGATTATTTATAGGGAACGCATACATATAAGTTCATAGTTGACGGACACGAATTACTGGATAGCAATGTCGCTCATGACGAACAAAAGCAGAACAATATAATTCACGTAAAGAAAAGTGATTTTGAAGTGTTTGAAGCGCTGGCAATGGATTTGGCCTCAAATAACAATAGCAATAACAATAATGTGAATTCTTCGGGTTCACCACCAGGTAATTACAAATCGTCTAATGTTTTGATGTTTGCATTTGTGAAAACATTGACTATTAATTGAATGCAAAAGTAGGTTCTTATACTCAAGAACTTCCCACTTCTATTCGACAAAGCAATGACATGGGAAACAATAACGTACAACATTCTAATCAAACATCAGGAGCCGGTCCTCCAATACTTCCGCCACATTTATTGCAAGTCATCCTCAATAACCCGAATGTAAACTTTGGTGAACCAACACTTTTGCCGCAACCAAATCATGTTATGCTGAATCACTTGTACGCACTTTCTATTAAGGTATTCATTCATTTCTATACTTTAATCATCTGTTCATAAAATCCTAATTCAAAGATTTACATCTCATTTAAATTATTACTCAATTTAATAAACTTTAAAGAATTAAATAATTTAATTTTTTTATACAAATTATAGGATGGAGTAATGGTTTTGAGTGCAACGCATCGTTATAGGAAGAAATACGTTACAACTCTTCTCTATAAACCGATATAAAAGTATTTAAATGATCAAAAATATGATTCGATTCTCGTCCGGCAAACGATCACTTTTCCACTACTACTAAACCCACCACTAATCCTGTGTTTCAACTTTTCTGTTGGGATCCCTTTCAGTCCCTCTGATATCGTCGTATTCTTTTAATGCAATTTGTGTTTGCTTTATTGCAAATTTACTTCTCGACCATTTCATGCGACAGTTAAACCAATAAACCAGAACTATACCAGAGAATGAGAAAACGGCCACATTAGTTGCTTTCCCCACACGACCTAAAGTAATATTGATTCAAATTAGTTCAAATACGACCAGTTTTATGAGACAACAGGTTTTTTAGTAGTTTAACCAAATTGTAGAAACAGATTAACTATCAATATGTATCTGTAAATATTCTGTATATAAAATACATTTATAAGGTTGTCGATTACTCATAGCTATGAAATATAGCCTCAATTTTAATAAAATTAGATTTTGTTAATTAAAATTAGATTTTATTTCTCGAAAAGTTTATTTTTCGACGAGTTTGAGCTTATTTTTTGAATTATTTTATTGGTTTTAAGTAATCGATTGCCAATCCTTAAGCTTAAGTTTAGTTCTGTTTAGAGTAATACCGGTAATAATCACTGATTACAAGCTTAGAAATCAGTTGATTCAGAATTGTTTTAACAGAATAACAATTAATGAGTTGATATAATTCTATCAACTTTTGAGTTTAAAAGATAACATAGATTTATATTTGATATAAGTATAGATCAATTAATTATGAAAATAATTGTTACGAATCTATTAAAATTATTGTCATTTATTTATCGAATGGTTTAATATTTATTTAGTTGACTGATATTTGTTTTGTGAGTCAGTAAATTATTTTGAAGATGTATTAAATATGAGTTATAACTAACCCAAAAATGATTCATATTTTAATAAAAGATAAGTTGATTTTCTAACTTATTCTATAAATTGATAATTATTAAATCGTTGAACTTTAAATATTTTTTACACATTTTCACGCTTTTGTCGCTATGAGTCTGTATAAAAATATTTAGACTCATAGCGACAAAAGCGTGAAAATGTGTAAAAAATATTTAAAGTTGAACGCTCTAATAATTATATACCATATTATTGTAGATAATAGAAAAACATAACTCATAAATAATTTATAATACGTGAACACAAACTTTGTCAAAGTTTTTGGACTCCAGTGGAGCCACTTTATAAAAATGTTGGAAACCGAGATTAAATGATAGGTTTTGCAACAATTATTAAATAAATTGGTTTGTTTGGTACCATTGGTTTGCATTTTAAATAACATTTTTATCTTAAAATACTTTGCATATGATTTTTTGATAGAAGAAAACAGTACTTCACGATCATTATTGGCATTCAGATAGAATTTTTAGATATTTTTCTAATGAAATAATAAGAGAATACAGTATATTATGATAAATAGTTGAGGGAAGTATAGGGTAAAGGGTATGCAGTAAGTTATCAAATACTTTTCATTTATAGTTTAATTAATTGTTTAAAATATAGTTAAATGACATTTTAATAAAACAATAAACAGATACTAAACTGGTGGCCATGAATGTGAAGAGACCGCATCCGATACCACCCAAAACTCCGTATAAAAAGGATTCTTTGAAACACGGAATTTGCGTTAAATCGCGACCAAAAAACATGATCTGTTCAGTTATTAATCACATTGTCTTAAATCGCTTTAAATTTGTCTCTAATTTAAACAACACTTACTTTTTTCTCTGACAGTTCTTCATCGCTGAGTCCTTCGACCACATTCGGAGATCGGTTGGGATCAAAAGGCATTTCAATTCAATTAATTTAATTCTAAGATAAGTTTTTCAATAATTTATTTATTTCTAAACATTTTAAACTTATACTAAATAACGTCTCATTCAAATCAAACTTTTAGTGTTAAACTCAATGCAATGCAAGTTATTTTCGAGACGTAATTAATTATTAGTATTTTTATATAACAATATAAAATAGCGCTAAAATTGAATCAATGAGAAAATGTTTAATAAATTACTTGACTATTAATTATAAAAATAAGTTTAATTTATTAATTTGCAGTTTAAATGATTCAAAATATAAAAATAAAGACAAAGTCATATTTAGGCAAAAGAGACAGCATTACAAATAAAACTAATTATTCAAATGATTAATGTTAATCACAATATAAACAAATAGATAATTGTCTCCAAACGGGAGGATTGATTACAATACTATTTTGACAGCGAATACATTTTTCATATTTATAATTTACAAAATCACATAAAAGGAGAGAATTAGTGCAGCGCAAGAAGTGGTGCTTTTCTATACACGTACCAAATGATTTATTTTGGAATTTAATTTCTTTCATACAAATGGGACACATTTCAGCTATAGATTCAAAGTCTATCTCATTATTATTGATTATTTGTATCTCAAATCGTTTGAAAAGCCATGAATTCATGTTATTTAGAGATTTGATTTGATCGGGACTTAAATCAGACAAATATTCTGAATCAGAAATGAAAGTATTATACAAATTCTGTATAAATAACCTTAAAATCATATCTTCACATAATTGGGCTCTAGACTTGAGTAATGAGTAATTACTTTCACTAAATTTTGTTTTACAATTAGTGATAAAAGTTCTGGCAATAAATCTAATGAGTCTTAGTTTGAATAAATCATTACAATTCATGATCACGTCTTCGTTACAGATAAAAGAGAATAAAAATGAATCCTCTGGTGAATTAGTGCTGAGAAAAGCTCGAATACAATCCAAATAATCCAAACATTGGGCCATAACAGCGCTCGGCTTAAGTGGAGTTTCACTCAAATAGTTGTCGTTTAAAATCCCAGTTAAATAATCGAATGAAATATTTGAGAATATGATTATCTGAATCGGGTCTTTGATGACTAAGTGGTCGTGATATACAGATAAGATCTGCACTAAAGCACACAGCGATGCGTTCGGTGAACAATCGATACCATAGGCACACATAGAAGAAGAGTTGATTCCACTCAATGATACTTCATATTGATTGAGACTTAAATCAGGTAAGACTTCAATTTCAATAAGTCTTCCGTCCATTGATGTCATTAAATATTTAGATTCAATTATAGGACACAAACCAGTGGAAGGCATTTCATGTAACCCTCGAATTGATTTACAACATTTCAATGTCATTGTAATGCTGTTCCCTATCTTCTCAGCTCTTACACGACATAACACAACAAATACTGATTTTGTAAACAATACATCAAAAGTGTTTTCGTCACTTCTTTTAACAGCCAAATGATAGACTCCAATGTCATCTTCTTCTGACCAAAGGGACAATGGATTCGGCAAATCATCGAAACAAAAGCCCGAATGAATAACAGAAACCAATCCATTAAAAGCCGATACTATTAGAAAGTCGTCGAAACTTTTCAAACAAGTGATTTGATCGAAACCTGTTTTCCACTTATATACTAATTGAGCGCTAATTTGTTGAGCAATAGTAATGTTCCAGATTGTGACCAAACCATTCTTTGAGCCCAAATATAGGGCACAAACTCTATTAGAGCTGTCACCGCTTTGATGCCATTTATGAGCCCAACAGAAGGCAACTGTCGCTAAACTATATATTCTTTGTCTATATATTGAATAATTTGGTGATTCCAGTGATTCCACTGAATTCCAGGACTCTTTCAATTGTTGGTTCAATAGAAGCGACAAATCAATAGTCAAATGCCAACTGTTTCTCATTTTTCTATATATCACTAATCTATGGTCGAGTGTTAGTAAAGCCAAAAGACATCCCATTTGTGGGCAAAGTGGTGACCAATCGACGGAACGAAAGGCTCGAAAGTTGGGCGCATTAGAGTTGTCAGTGATGAGCGTCGGGTCCAACATAAGTAAGTGCTGTTCATCTAAACTACACGAAGACAACAGTTCTGTCACATATAGACCACTATCAAAACTTAAGGTCTCGTTTGGGTTCTCTATAAATGTCTTGTGATATGGAAATTGTTGTTGTGTTGACTCATTTGGGTCTGAATTAGACTCAAATACATAAAGACCTCTGTTTATGATTATAGCAATTGAGTTGTTTTGAGACCACTTCACGCTATTTGTGTTCAATAGACTTCCACAACAGCTGAAACATGTGATAACACTTTTGCTCACATTGGATGTCATTTTGTTTGAATCAATTCACAAATCACTTCATTTCTATAATAAATATTAATAATTAAATGTATTTGACATCAAAACCAACACAATATTGTGTTCACATGTTTTCAAAGCTCAATATATAGTTTTTGTAAACAAGAATACAATTCATAAATAATGTTTATATAAATCAACAAATTTAGTGACAATTGAATGACAGAGGGATAGAGTTGTGAACAATACATAATTGAGTGTAAACTCATTTCTAATAAGTTCACAAAATAATAAATAAATAGAAAATTAATTGAAAAGAAATGACAATTAATGTAAACCCAAACGAATCTCCAAACGAAGGACGAGATGGTAATGAGGTTTCGAGTTCTGAAGTTCCGGTTTATCAACTGATGGACGGAATCAATAGTGACAACGATTTTGATATCAATGACAATACCAGTGATGACTCAGATGGAGATAATTATGAACTCTTATCACAAGATTATAATGAAAGTAATCAACAAATGACTTATTATGAACACAATGTTGTCGTCAATTGGGTTGAGTCTCAAGACGGCGAACCAAATGAGACAATCAGTGGTTCTGATGAAACAAATAATGAGACAAATAATGATGTGATTCAAGTCAGTGATAGTATTAATACGAATACAACTGATTGCGATCCAAATGAGGCCACAATTTCCGAAAGCAATCATTTGAGTGAAAGGCGTTTCTCTTTAAACGATGGAAAGTGTTATTCATTTTATATTTAAATTAATTTTTTTTATATCAATCCATAACTTAATGATTAATTATTTAAATACTTAAAAAACAGATCAAATAAACCAAATAAAAGGTCTAATGTCAGGCTTTGAACTGCCAAACGATAACATTCCTGTTTGGGCCCAAAACATACCCGAAGATGAGTGGAAATCATTGCTTTTGACAAAACTGGAAGAAAAGAAAACCACTAAAGAATCGAATGAATAGTTTTACATCTCATGTCATTAATAAATTAAACTTTTATTTATTATAAAGAATTTTATTATTTTTCTCAATTAAACCCTCAAAAAATTGGATTTCTATTTAGGACAAGATTTTGGAAATAAAAAAGTTTTATTTAATAAAAGCTAAAGAAAGAGTAATATAAACATTGATTAGTCGAGTATTAAGTTTTTAATTAAAGCTGTTCTCAGAACGATTGAATCAATTAAATAATAAGTACTGTTTGACCACACAATTGAATTATCATTTGATTATTTAATGTAATGGCTCAGCAAAAGATTGCTTTAGACCTCTTTAGAACCACCCGATCCTGTCTTCAGCACAAACTCAATTTTAAGTTAGTATTTGATGCGATAGTGATTAATAAGTTAAGTGTTTACGAGACGACCCCTTTGTTTACCATTTGTTTATATATTGAACTGATATTGAAGTCAATCATCAATAAAACACAATTTAACACAAAAACTAAACCAATAATTAATTTAAAGTGTTTTCAATAATATTTAAAAGTAATTATTAATTACTAATTAATATTTAATTAATTGGTGAATATTTAGCATTAAATATAAAAAATAATTTACAAATAATTGGCTTTTGAGTTGAAATATCAATACTTAGACTCAAATTAGTTTTAATATCAATAATACTTTCATTAAAATAATTAAATTTTAAATATAAAAAATCAATAATTAATTATAGGTATGGTTTGCGACAAGTGTCAGAAAAAATTAGGTGAATATTAATACTAATAATTGAATTGATTTTATAAATGAGACGACAATTAATCGATTATTTATTTAAAGGCAAAGTAATAACACCTGACGTTTGGAAGTCCGGCGCAAGAAATACAACCGGTATTTGTGTTCACTTTTATTCACTTATTTTATATTTAGTAAACAATAATACAAATGAATATATGAATAGATTATAATAAACATAACATTTAAATACTATGCAGAAAGTGGTCAGAGAGTTATCAATGAGAACAAGGCTTTGACTTCAAAAAAGGCTCGATTTTCGCCATACGTTAAGTTCGAAACGTGTAAAATATGTAAACAAAAAGTGCATCAAATGGGCTCTCATTACTGCCAATGTATGTCTTTATAATTATTTTACATTAATATTATCTCAATTATTGTGTTTTTATAATAATATCAAAATTTGACTAAAAAGCGAGATTTGAATAGATATGAAAACGCATTTCAAGAAAGTATGCAATGAATTGAGAAAATATTAATCCTTTTCTATCCTTTGTATTGTTTGTTAAACACATTTATGGCATAATTTAACTGAAATGAATTGATTGATAGCCTGTGCCTACAAGAAGGGGATCTGTGCCATGTGTGGGACCAAACTGATCGACACTAAACAATACTCTCAATCAACTGTTTAAATGCTATTAATTAAGTTATTATAAGCTTATAATTGAGTTTGAATTTGGTGTTTATTATTATTATTTATTTAATAGTGAGATAACATTAATTCAGTTTTCATTCCAACTTTTATTTGACTTTTGTTTTGACTAACAGTCGGTATTTATTAATAAACTTATTGACTAAGAATGAGTGCTAATGAAGACGTGACAGACACCTCATCAGCAGAGGGACCGAAGTTTAGTCCCGCTCTTTATTTACAACGCTATCAATTAGTTCGGGATATTTTGAGCCAATTCTCTCCCAGTCTCACAAAAATAGCAGACTTTGGTTGTGCTGAAGGAAGGTTTTTGTCTTATCTGAAAAAATTGTCAAATGTAGAAGAGATCGCATGTATTGATTGCAACCAATTTTGTTTAGAGCAATGCGTATATAAGGCCCGACCCCTGGCCTGGGATTTCATATTCGGCCGTTCGAAAGAACTTAATATTAATATTTTTAATGGAAGTGTTGCGCAAACTGATAGTCGACTCATTGGTTTTGATGCCATCACTTGTATAGAACTTATCGAACATTTAACGGCTGATGACTTGACTCAATTGCCGGACAATATATTCGGTTTCATTAAACCAAAACTCGCAATAATAACGACTCCAAACGTTGAGTTTAATGTTTTATTTCCACAATTGAATGAAACAAAGTTACGTCATTGGGATCACAAGTTTGAGTGGACTCGAGACCAGTTCAAGACCTGGTGTCAAAATATAATTAACAAATTTCCTGAATATTGTTATGAAATTACTGGTGTCGGAGAGCCTCCCATCCAATCAAAACACTTGGGATTCTGTACACAAATTTCTGTATTTAAAAGAAAATTGAATAATAATCACATTAATAACAATATAGGCATTGAGTTAAGTTCAACGAATCAAATGAATTATAAGCTTATTGACAACTTTTATTATGCAAAAAGTACTGTTAAAGTCGATTATGACATCAAAGATGAGCCATTAATAGATTGGGACTCTATTCTTAATTCTGATAAATAATTGTTTAAAATTGTTTACATAATTATTTACTGCATTTCTATTTGATTATTAATTGTTTCGATTTTTTGTCTTTCGAATAAAATATTGAGTTTTAAAAGATATTTCACTTTTTTATGATTATATTTATTGAGTTCAAGAGTTAATTAAAAATTTAATAAATAAATAGTTATGAAATTATTAAATGAACTGAATATTTTGATTAATAATTTGTTTCAAAAAAAAGTTTTTCATATCTTTTAGTTTGTGAACATTTAATATAGATTATTCATTTATATACCGCCTTTCCGACTCATAGGTATTAAGGCGGTTTATGCCAGATTAGGATAGTGTG
>JAUJYT010001987.1:0-10009 GCA_033996565.1 Nanhermannia nana
ACTGCAAAAATATGTGGTCAATTTGATTAAATTGGTATTAGATAGCATACAAATTTAATCAAATTGACCACATATTTTTGCAGTTTTTATTTAACATCATTGTACATTACAACTAATGTTAAAAATTTCTTATTATAATTAACTAAAGTTTAAACTAAACAATTTCTTGCACTAGGTTGTTCTTTATAACGAGAGTCGACTGTATATATTTATTAAAAAAATATTAATGTATGTTGATTAAATTTTATTAATAAGGTTAATATAGCTAAAATCAGCATTCTAAATATTGTTTCAACAATACAAATCACATTTAATGGACAAACAGTTAATTTTGTAAGTACATTCATCCCGAACCAGCCATACAAACAGTTATTAACGCTTCCAGACAATGCTATCGAGGATTTGGGAAATATTACTGCTGCAAGTGTGAAATGGACGTCTATTTTAATCCCAATTCTTCCTTCAATTTCAATTAGAAATATTGAAATAAATTATATGAGCAATATTGATCCAGGGTAAAATAACTTTAATTTAAATACTAAAATATTTTTAAATATCTTATAATTATTTTGCCTGAATAGCATTCGTGCTGCAAAGTCTGCAACACTTTGTCCACAAAATCAACCACTAACGAGTGGATTTACTAAACAATTTCAAACCAGCTATTGTTAATCGTTGTTAATGTCCACGATTTTACTCTTATGTATTGTGAGATTAAACACAATATATTAAATATAATTTACTGTTTCATTAATTTATAATTACAGAATGTACTGAATATTATAACAATTCACAACCAGCAATCGCGCTTAACTTCCATTTTAATCATACGTATTATTGCTTTAAAATATAATACAGTAATACCTAGCTTCCGATTTTTTACTCTATTCGCCTTTAGCCCGTTATTATTTAACCTTTACGGTTGCCAGGTCTCCCGGGTTTAGTTAAATTTTTGAAAACACACTGCTTGGTACCCCTTTGGTTTTACTGGAAATTTTGGAAATTCAGAAAAATATACCTTGGTCCCCCCTTTGATATTTTTTTACCTCCCGGATTTGAGCTAACCCAACCTGGCAACGGCTAATTTGGTTGCTTTATTATAGTCCTGAGACTAAAGCTAAAGGGTTGTAAAGGGCCTAAAATATTTTAGCCTCCATTTAATCTTTGATTATAATTAAAATGAGTCTTATGATTTGAGATTTATTTTAAAGCCTTTTTTTATATGAAATAAGTAACTCAATTACTTGATTTAAAACATTATGTTACTGTGAATTCAAGTGAAATTTGTGGTACAAGCTCATCTTGCTTAATAGTATGAGATCGAAAACATTAGGGCCTGGAGCCTGATTTTCATGCTCAAAAAAACCTTGAACCTGGGCTATCCCTAGGTTCAGGCTACCTATGCTCTTCATTATTTACTAGAAAATTATTTTAAAAAATTACTTTGTAGAATATTTTTTTATGAACTAAATTTTTATTGAATTTCTGAGGAATTTTATTTAAATAAAATGTTATAATCTGGAGAAATGATCTCAAAATGCACTATAGCTCTGGAGAATGGAGAAAGTTCATGAAATCTGGAGACGATCTGTTCATGAAATCAGATGAGAACAAACATTATAATGAGTTCTATCTGAATAACACAGCAATTACTGAACTACAGGAGAACACGTTTAGTGACATTACATTTTTATTGACACTGCAACAAAACTAACATTAATAAATACTAATACATTGTCTAAAACAAATTTATTTACAAAAATTTTTTAAATAGACGGCACACCTATTATTAATTCTCCTCCAAAACATGATATATTTTATGCTTTGAGTCTAATAAAAAATATAGATTCAATAATACTGCAAGTAGGGTGACCAACTGTCCGGATTTTGGGCTATTTTTCAAAATTATAGATCTTGGTCCCCCCTTTGAGTTTTTCAAGCTGTCCACATTTGGACTAAATTAGACTTGGTCACCCTAACTGTAAGGAACACAGTTAATTGAAATATTTGGTCATGCTTTCATACCGTTGAATAAATATCAAAACAAATTAAATTTCATAAAAATATGTTGCTGTCGGATCAAAAAGCTTGAAAAATACGCTTTCTATAATTTACATTCTCTTAATCAATTAGTCGATCAACAACTTAATCGATTACATACCCTCATATGCTTTTTAATTCGAGCAGAATTCAAATAAAAATTTAACTCTATATTAAAAAATAATTATAAGCTAAATGGTTCAGGCTATGGAATCGGTGTGTTTGAATAAATTAGAAGACCTTATATTATTGAATTATATAGTGATAAACCTGTGGATGAATTAAAATTTTTAGATGAAAAAATATTTTATCCATTTTTAAACGCCAGCACAAATTCACTTAATATAACCAATAACTTAATTGACTGCAAAGAATGTAGTAATTTATGGTTAAGCAAAGAAATAAAATTTACTAAAAGTATTCTTGGATTGAACTGCACTAATGGAAAGTATTTTGCTGATAATTCTAATTTTCAAAAATGTGTTAAATAATTAATTTATAAATTTTCTGTTATTAATTTTTTCATTTAAAACAACAATTTTATCTAAAAATCTTTGAATTATTTAATAAATTATGATATAATCGATTAAAATTTTTTGAAATTGTGAAGTTATAACAATAAGTTATAATAAATTTTTATAAATTTAATTTAAGAAATTCTAAAAAAATTAATTGAAAAGCTTTTCTTACAAAAAACAAACGAGCCAAGCTATATCTTAATTATTTGTAAAGGGTAATAGATATGGATGCCACATATCCAGTTTTACGCTGCAGTCAGAATTAAAATAAGATGAAACTCAATTGTATAGAATAAGTTTAAAATTTGAATTATTTGATTAAGTCGTTAATAATAGATTCATAAATCCAAAATTAATTTTCATTATTAGGTTTTTTTATTACATAATTACGCTTTTATTCCCTAAAAAAATTATTTTTATTTCTTATTTGTAGAATTTATTCACTTTATGGTTTAAGATAAAATTCTTTATATATTTGTTCTTTTATTTTATTAAAGAATTATTCGGACGTAAGTAAACTTCGATTATAAAATTATAGCAATAGTTTATGCATAAGTGTAATATAATTTCATTTAATTATGAAAATTATTAAAAATTATAGGTACGGGTATTAAAATGTTTTTACCCCAGGCATAAGGAGGCATTTTACGACTTTAATTTAACTTCTATTTATACCTGATTTAACCTAAATATGCGAACAGGTTGGGAAAGCCAAAAACGTTCGTTATAAGTGTTGCCATTGATATACAGGTATGGTATATGAAGAACTAGGACTGAAAACGATACGAGAGAAATATACAGGTTTAACTTATTAAAAATATTTAAGCATGCTATAGTAACGCACTCTATTAACAAGTATGTATCATTGTGTCACTTATTATATCTTTTTAATTCACAATAAAGTAACGGATATCTAATTTGTATTACAATGAGGCATAAGACAAAACTCTCAAATAAATAGAGAGCGTTGATAACCTGTTCTCATAGCGTTATACTTGTATTCCTCCTCCCCTTTTCTCTCGTATCGTTTTCAGTCCCAGTTCTTTATATGTTCGGTCCAAACGATATGCTTCGTTATAAGCGGGTTTTCGTTATAACCGAGTTCGTTATAAACGGGTTTAACTGTATATAAATAAAAATGATTAGTAATAAATAATTAACATTTCTTAAAATACTTTTGATATTTATAACCAACATAAATTATAAATATCAAAAGTATTTTAAAACATCTTAAATAATAATGGCTCACCTTTATTGAACATGCTTAAATTAAAAATAATATTAAATTATAAATTTCATGATGTATAATATATACACTCATGATTGTGTGGATATTCAAATGAAAAAATTACTATTTATAAATATTTTTTAAGTTCATTTAATTGATAAGAGATTAAACAATATTATATAAACGTTAGCCAAACATTTGTTTTTGGAGATGAGAAATCTTTTTTAATTATTTTCCTTATTTTTATACATAAAATATTAACTGATATTTGAATCAATGTCCCAAATCCGTTTCAATTACTCCCCTCCTTTGTGACTACCTCCACCGTATAAATAAAAACGATAAGGATAAATGCTGTTTTTACAACCCTTCCCCGAAACCGTAAATCACATATTCTCCCAATGTCCCCCAACAACCACCATCCGCGATATTCATCAAATTAACCTCTACATGCTATGGAGAGCACCCGAACGTACCACTGCATTTCTGGAGGCCTCACGGGTGTCGTGATTCCCATCACCACTCGGAGGTAACAACACCAACAACTGTTATTTGAATAATTTTATATTTTTAATTAATTCTAAGTTATAATAATGGAAACATCATAAGAAAAAATAGAAACAATTCTTTATGCGATGTCATAAACTTTTTTTCTCAGAATTTAACTTTATTTAAATATTATTTTAAGTGTTTGCTTAATGAATGCAAGAATTTTCAAATTTCATCTTCCTTAACCTGTAGTGAAAAATAGTGGAGGCAAAGCGTTATAACAATTTTATTTAAATTAAATGTAAAATGATCTGCATTTTAGATTGTGTATAACTAAATCGTATTACTATATAAATGTAATTGTCAATTATGTTCCCACTATTTTAAAATTACATAGAATTTATTTATTCATTTATTGATAAATTTCTTAATTATCAGAAATTTTTAAACTTAATGTTAATATATGTGACAAAATTTCAAATAAATTTTATTAAAAATTTATATTCAATTATCAGGTTTTGTATATCAGAAAACATGATTTATTTTTCTTAATGAGATAATGCACCGCAAAATTTAGAATAGTTGCAATACTGTCTTCGACATAAAATTATACTTACAATAAGAAATATTAGATAAGCTAATTATTAAATTAAAATAATTCTTCAAAGTGGTTGTAAAATCTTTTTACGAAGAAATACGTGTGTAATAATAATGTTATATATGTTAAAAATTTGTTTCATGAAAAGCAATAATGCAATATATATCTAATTTTAATAAGATATCTATTGTACTTTATATAATACAGAAATAGTAGATATTGAACAACATTTAAAATCTTTAACAATTTTCTACCAATTATATACACTAAATATATTCTAAGGATTAACTAATGAGGGAATAGCGTATATCTCATTTTATTATAATGTTATATTCATACATTTTATTACGTTATGTATTGTTTTTAAAAATAAAGTGACTGTTAATACACAATTGAATCACAAACCTTTAATTAAATAAAATTTTAAAGAATAAGCAGTATTTACAATAAATTATTATAAAGAATGCTTGGCATGGGTACAATTTAAATTATTGCATAAATAGATCTAAATTGATAAACGTCGTTTTTATGTGTATTTTAAAATACAGCAATTAGGTACTAATTTTAGAAACATATACACAATATTTGTAAGCAGTTTTTATATATCATATTAAAATTTAATAAATATTAGTTAAGCAAATAAAAATTTATTCAAGAAATTATAAGTGGATTTATATGTACTCTCAGAGACAAATGAAAAGCGCAAAAGTCTTTGGGCTGTTTTATTTTTGAAAATTAAAATCATAATTCGGTTCCGTTGGAAATGTAAAGTTGCACATTGCAATTTATAATTTAGATATGCGCCTTTCTCTTATAGTACAAACAAACTGAATCTTAAATATCTTTTTTAACATGCAATATATTTTTAATAATATATTTCTCATAATTTGGTCGTAAAATTGTTAGAAAATATTTCTAAAGATATAATGAATATTCGGTACTTACAGTATAATTATTTAGTAATGCAGCAAATATTTGTGATAAATTTGCTGTTTACAGGTAAACTAAAAAATAATTAGAATTGAATTAAATGGAATTATTCCATAATGTAACACATGTTGTTTACAGTTAAGCCAAGCTAAATGTAAAATTTAGGTTAGTTTAACTGTAAACAACATGTGTCGCATTACGAAATAATTCAATAAAATAATTACAATGTAAGAACTGTATGTTCTTTATATTTTTAAAAATATTTTATAACACAAATATTTTGTATATAATAATTTGTGTTTTTTCTGCCCTATGTATGAATCAATTTTTTTTATTTGTGTCGTTACTTCAAAAGCTAAATAATTATTAAATTTAGAATTATTTTATAAATTTTGTTAAGTTTATTGTGTTATTTTTTAATTTATTTTAGAGTTTTTTTATTAGTTTTGTAAAAATATTAAAACTTCAAAAGCTTTAAGGCTTTAAAGTTTTTATTAGATGAATAATAATAATTATTTAGTTTATAATGTTATTTAAAAATTTAGTTTATATAAAGAGCGAAATGCGTTTATTTAAGTTTTTTAAAGTGATAGTTAAACTGTAAAAATTATTTATCAAACAATATCTACTTCACGGAGAATAAAGTGGTTCACGACTTATATGCTTTCATAAGTCAAACCCATTTTTACGTATTAAACAAATTATCGAATGATTTAAATCAAAAATATAACGCATGCTTTGCGCCGAAATGCACTGCATTTCACTGCAAAAGTGATTTTAATTCTCGGAAATGTTTTTAGTAAAATCTCAAATAATAGACACAACACATGTCTCCCGACATACATTTACTCCAATACTGCAGTACTTTCGTCTTCTATGCATTTTAACACATGAAACATAAAGCACTACATACACAGTATATTCCCGATTATAGAAACACGATTTATAGCAAATCCTCGGTTATAATAATAGATTTTCATAACACCGATAGTTTAAGCAATGCTTCGATATTAGCAAAAATTTAAACAATTCTGGAAAATGCTATTCAAAAGTAATTGTTTTGTAAATACATTATTGAAATTAAATGTCTTGCTATTGAAATAAAAAAAATATATCATCAAAACCAAAGAAATTATATATTAAATTGTAATTAAGCAAAAAATTAAAAATATTTAGTGTTAATTCATTAACCAAAATATTAATAGGATTTAAATCTTTTTAATCGTGAGTTTGGATTATTACAAAACTCAATTATGGCGCCTTATTTTGAAAGCACAATTGAGTTACTATAATCGGGGATATCCTGTATTAGTTTATATGTAAACCAAAAGTTATATAAGTCAGGGAGCTAGTGATTATTTTTATTATTAAATTTAATTTATATATATATTAAAACTCTCAAAATAAATAAATAACTAGCAATATATTTATTCGTATTGGTTGGTTGTATTGAATACAACAATAAATTATAATCATTTAATAGTTATGGTAATTAAAAGCACATTATTTACAAACATACATAAAATATATAAATATAAATCATTAAAGAGTTCAAATAAATTTTAAATCAAATATCAATTACAATGAATTCACATTAAACAAATCAACTTCAAACTTCAAATCAACTGCTAAAAACTTCAAAACATAAAAACAAGCATTCTAAATTTAAATATAAAACCTAAATCCTTTAATTATTTGCCACTCATAGAGCATTTTAAATATCATCTAGCTAAATATCTATGCAACAAGGCCATATTTAGAAGCTTGTATATACACAATTAAATAATTCTAAAGCCTCGTAAATGTAATTTTATAAT
The DNA here is from genome assembly GCA_033996565.1 of Nanhermannia nana. NCBI lineage: Eukaryota > Metazoa > Arthropoda > Arachnida > Sarcoptiformes > Nanhermanniidae > Nanhermannia > Nanhermannia nana. Next base: position 7,621 of record JAUJYT010001987.1, read on the forward strand.
TATGTTGCAAATTACTAATATCCATGGGATTATGACTTAGATTTAATGAATTTAATAAAAGTACAAAACTTTAAAAGAGACAAAATTTAATAGAATTTTTTTATAATTACTTTTATTTCTATGTGTATTAATAATAAATGGGTTGTAAAGAGTGATTATTAAAAGAATATTTTATTTTACTTTTGTTCAAAATATGAGAATAATTTGCTAATATTTTCCTAAGTGAACATCAAGATATTTGTATTAAGTTATAATCATTATAAAAATTTAGCTTTGAAACCAAGTTATGTTTTTCTAAGAATTTTACTTAACTGACTAAATAAAGTGCAGCTTTTGGCAAACAAATACAGAAACTATTGATAAATTTAAAATTCTATTTAATTTACGTTTAGGGATGGGTTAAATTTACAAAACACTTGTTGTTTTTCGACACGTTTATTCCATGAAAACAGAATATGCGTCATTTGAGTGACACAATCCGTTACTCTACCCGATTTTTGCACACCTATCTAAAGCTCAATTAATTTTTCATTAAAATAATAGGTATATAAGTCAGAGAGATTCTGGCGATATTCATCATTAACTTTAAAACATTGATAAAGTTAAATTTCAAAAAGATTATTACAATGTTGTTTAAAGGAATCGTGTTTGTCGTTTTGGTCGGTATCATCGCCGTATCCGATGCAGCTATTGCTAGAGAGAAGAGACAAGCTGGGCTTGAATTGCCTCCATTGCCTTTGCCTCTTGCTGGTGATATTGCCAGCTGCAACATCACTGCGATCAGTGCATCAATCTCAAACGCAGCAACCACTATACAAGCCTGGGTAACTATTGTGCAAGGACTTGGAGCGAGTTGGGCAATAAATATCTTAATAACAGGTACCCTCCTGCCTGGTTTTTTGACAGCAGCAGCCACTGCTCTTGCAAGCGGAAATTTTCCACTAGCAATAGCTGCGCTCGCCGCCGCATTGACAACTGCAGTTGGCCTCATAGCAATTGCTGTAACGTCTGGAAGTACTACTGTGGTTGGTGCCATTCTCGCTATAATAGCTTTTATTACAGCAATACTTCAAGCTGTTGTCAAATGTGCACCATCACTACCAACGTCAGGACTACCATCACTACCAATTGGGTAGAATAAATAATATCTACGTCGCCCACATTCTATCAAAATAATGATTAAATATTATATATAATTATTATTTTCAAAATTTCAATTGTACTCAAAATATTAGACGTCTTTAATAAAATTTATTTTCTTGCATTCAATTATAGATAATTTATTTATTTATATTTAAATATATATTAATTATCATTTATTTATTATATATATATTTTATGCGCGGTTTTGTAATCCTCTTTTCTTATAATTCTGGACAATTTTCAATAGACATTAGATAAATTTTGAAATCATTAAATTATTTTCCTTTATTCATTTACATCTTTTGAATTTCTGCCATTGGTGTAAAATTAAATTAACTTGTTTAAAAATTGAAAAATATTGTATAGGTGCTGCAACATTATAGCCATGTAACAATAACCTATGCAACAGTTATTGTCCTAGTCCTGTAAGTATAATATTTGAAAATACTTTATTTTAACACATAGGGTATATACACCAGTGTTTCACAAGGTCCGAATAATTTGGACATTTTAGGATCCAATTTTGGAAATTCTAAAATTCAAGGTTATATAACTCATCCAATATGGCAGACAATATTTACCTGTACATCAAAAACCTATTCCGCCAAATTTTAAAAAATAAACGACTATTTAACGCTCGACAACCGTTTGACTCCTAAACCTAAGCCTTGGGCTTTTCTTTTTAAAGCGAGCGTTTGAACTAAATTTTGACCGGACGTGGGTGCGAGCGTTGCTATCACTGTATGTATGAATGCATATTTAGGTTAATCAGTATAAATAGAAGTTAAATTAAAATCTAACATAATATATAAATAAATAATATAATAAAAGTGCACACATTTGTCTCACTTAAGCATATACGCAATGTTAAGCAAGCATATTGGAGTACGAGGGGTTTGGACGCTTTTGACTGACCCTCCTCCCCCAAAGATCATTATAGAGACCGTAACCGATATTGAAAAAATAGCCACGCCTGGGGTTCGAAATCAGACCCTTATAACCGGAGTCGAAGCCATAGCGCGTTGCGTCTGGCTCTTCCCTGCAGGTCTGTACCCCCCAATTTGAAGTTGAAGAAAAAATTTTGGTAATCACTAAAACTCAGAAAAAAATTTATTTATTCATTTATGACGTTAGCGATAATAAAAAAATATTGACCCGAACATACACTCACAATAAAATTATTTATTTATTTAAAGACATTTCTTATGGATTTAAATTATAAATAACGTCAAAGATATCAATGAAT
>JAUJYT010001988.1:0-10006 GCA_033996565.1 Nanhermannia nana
TTATGTAAGAAATGCCTTTTTTTGTTTAGTGAGGCTTTAAATAACATTAAATTTTATCATAAAATGATAACCAACATCCTTAAAATTATGGCATACTTTCGTAGAATGTGAAATATCCTTAATTTTAGCATTATTTAACGGATCTCCTTTTATAATAAATATAATTGTATAATGCTATAATTAATAAAATAACATGTTACAATTATGATTTACAGTAAGGATATAATAAAATAGAATAAATATCTCAAAATTTTTTGATTGCACTTTTTATTTTGAATGAATAATATTCTTAAATCACATTTTAAAATATGGAAATGAAGATGTTTTTGTGTTAATCCTGATGATGGAAAGTACACATTCGGCTTAACGGAAGATTGGAGGGCAGAGAACGTGACGTGCGAATGCGCCAATTTTTTTCAACAGAAATTAGTTTCGGGGAAAGCAGGCTCTGATCAAACAAATCTTGATTTTGAAAATATGCAGCACTATTCACAAATACATTCAAAGTGTGATTCTTCGGGCAATTTTGAGCGTTTGCAGTGCATTAATAGCACCTGTTTTTGTGTCGATGAAAAAACTGGTAAACCAGAGCCTGAAAGGGCTGCCATTTATGGTGCACTTTCTACACTACCCTGTTGTGAGTTCAAAAATAATGAGTATTTATCTGTGAATTTTTAGATTTTTTGTTTTAATGTTCTCAGTCGACGAGGAAAAAAGTAAGAAACTTGGGACCAAAGAAGCGGACGCTAACTATCTCGACACGTGTGAAAAACAGTTATTGAAGACTAAAAGTATTTCAATGCATTTCTATAAAAAGGGGACTAAACTTAGAGGTTTAGATTCTATTACCTGTCAATTCAATGGTGAATTTAATTCTAAACAGTGCCAGCCAAGTATGAATTCAATTATTTTCTATTTAATTCCAATTTAATAAGAATATTAACAAATTAAGATCTATTTTCTTCAAAGTTAAGTTGTTTTACAGTTATGTTAAATAAAGTTTATATGATTTTAAATTTTTAGATGTTTGTAATTGTGTTGATCCGCAAGGAACTCAAATGAAATCATATGGTGCTGATCGAGCCGGCGGTAAAGATACTCAAATGGAATGCAAGTGTGCGCGTGAAGAGCATTATGCGGTAAAAGATAAGTTAGCATTCAATCAGTTGCAATGCGACGGATTCGGAAATTTCAATGCTTTTCAATGCTTCGAAGGCGGCAGAGAATGCTATTGTGTTGATGAAGACGGCTCTCGAATTAGTGAAGTAGAGCCCAGTTATTGTTTGGATAAGTTTATTAAAGAAAAAGATATAAGATTATCTAAAGATGAAATATGTAGAGGAATGCGTAGAACTCTAACTGACAGACCCATGACTTTAGGAAAGTATTATAAGTTCGACCGACCGACCACTTATTTCATAGAAATAGACGAAAAACCAAAAGATTTATATTGCGATAATGATGGTCAATGCAAGTGTGCCTACTCTTAACTTGCTTTTAACTGTCTTTAAATAATTTGAAAACCATTTCAGTCAATAGAACGACATTTCATGATTAACACACAAATTCTGGATCGTTTCAGATATTTATTTATATAATAATAGCTTTATTAATATTTTATTGAAATAATAAGATTAAAATGTTTTATTATAAAGATTTATAAGAATTATTTGTTTCTAAAAAATGACTCAATATCATAAAACTACATATATTTTATATTATAACCACTATTGAGGTTCATATGTTGGATCAATTTATTTTTGATGATCTTCTCGTGGTTTCATTATTAACAAATTAGAGTCTGACACAGATTTATCAAACGTTTTTAAAGAACAGACATCTCCTATACATGTTTAATGTTAAAGTGTTCTGTTTATAGCAATCTTAGGTTACCAGACGTCCAGGTTTGGCCTGCATTGTTCAGCTTTTGACCTCTGAGTCCAGGCCGAAGTTTTGAATAAAAGCTGGACAATCGAATTCCAGGTTTCAAGTTTTGAATAAAATTTTTAAAAGTTTTCTTTCTATACCAAAAAATCTATTATAACAGCTATCAATAGCTATGAGCTTGAACTTGGCTTCTCTAACATTGACTTGAGTTTGAGTTTCTCTGGATAGGCTCAACTTGAGCTTAGCTTATTGCTGAGCTTATGAGCTTCACTGAGAATTTTCTAAAATATCAATGCTATGCATAAGACTTTGTGTAAATGTGAGATTAAAACGAGACAATCATATTGCAAGCCATTGTGTCATTATTTTTAAGCACCGGTTATTCCCGTTATTCCTAACACAGACGAGTGAGTAGTAAATAATATAATAGGTCAATAAAATTCAATTAAATTATAAATATCTATATTTTATAGAATTAAATGTTCAATAAATAAAACTTCATTTTCAGCTATTCATAGCTTTCAGTCAATCATCAAATTGTATGGGAATAAGCCTTTGCTCAGAGACCTCACGAGTCTGATGAAGAGCTTCTCATACTTGTTGTCAAAAATGTAAGTCAGTTCTTAAGTAAGCAAAGAGTGATGAATGGCATGAATACAAGTGCTATACTATGAACCCTTTTGGTGACTCTGACTCTGACCTGAGTCTTAATACTTTTTCCTGAATTAACTCATAATTAGTTCATTTCTGATATTTGTGTGAATATAGAAAAAAGTTTTGTTGGTTTTGTTCTCACAATTCATTCAAACTTTTATTGACGTATTATATGACTGACAAACATATGTTAAAAGTCTTGTGATCTCATTATTGTTGTTATTGTTGTTCTATTTGACTAAAAGTTAAGTTAATTGTAATGACTATTAAAATAATAGAAAATAAATAAATATAAAGAAATGGAAAGATTTGGGAATTATAACAAAAATATGAACACAAGTATTACTGGAATTAGAGAACAGTTAAAGCTTTCAATAACTGATAAATTAAATAAATTTTTAAACGATGACAACAGAAAAGGTATTCAATTGTCAAATATTTTATATGTATTTAAATAATAATTAAAATAATTGTTTTCTTATTAATGAATACCAAAAGAGTTAAAGTTTGACAAAAGTTTGACATCAAATGAACGCAAATATGTTCATAACTATTGCGTTCAGTTCTCGCTCAACACTAAAAGCTTTGGGTTTGTATTCATTTATATATAAAAATAATTAATTATTAAATAATTGAATATATTTTCTAATGAATAGCATTGGAGACGAACGCTATTTAACAGTCACTAAAAAAAACTTTGATTTGAATGACTTAAAGCACTCGACACTTAATATAAGCGCTGAATCACAACAAAAGATCATAAAATTGATTCAATTTTTAAAACAAAATAATTGTAATACAAATATATCAACAGAAACAGCAAATAATATCAAATATAACAATAACTTTAACTGTAAATCGGGTCGACTATTATGTGTTGTCCCAAATGTGCCCAAAACTACGATTTTCAACACTAAAAATAGTGATCATTACCAACAGTTCCGTCAATCGCTTCCAATATATAGATATAAAGAAGAGATCATAAGCCATATCGCTTGTAATCCAGTAGTGATTATCAGTGGAGACACCGGTTGTGGGAAAACAACTCAAGTGCCTCAGTATTTGTTAGAATATTGCGCTTTCAATAACACTAAGTGTCGTATAGTTTGTGCAGAACCGCGACGTTTGGCCGCAATCAGTGTTTCAGAAAGGATTAGTCTCGAGAGGAATGAGTCTTTGGGACAAACGGTTGGTTATCAGATACGACTTGAGAGCAGGTAATTGTCAAATAAGAAATTAATTTCAACTAAAGTTTTTCTAATGCTTTAATAGAGTTTCTGATCAGACATTATTGACTTTCTGTACAAATGGTGTCATTTTACGAACTTTAATGTCAAGTAAAGAGGATTTCATTAACAATTTAACGCATATTATTATCGATGAAGTGCATGAAAGGGACAGATTCAGTGATTTTCTGCTTTTGATTATGAAAAATATAATCGAAAATTATCCGCACATTAGACTTATCTTAATGTCCGCCACTTTTAATACTAGAAAATTCTCTCAATATTTCGGAAACTGTCCCATAATTGAAATTCCGGGCAAATTATATGAAGTAAAAACTTATTTTCTTGAAGACGTTCTTAAGACAATAGATTATATGACTCAAGATATGGCGCACTTTAAGATGGTTTCTGACAAAAAGCAGAGAAGATTTTTGGTCTCTAAAGCCTCTAAAACTAGTGATAATAGTAGTAATACTTCTGATGTGAAAACACAAAAGTTAACCAAAGAATTAGATTTGCAAACAAAAGAAAAGATTGATTTATATTTGAAGAATGCTTGGGTTGAAGGCAGTGATGAATCATTTGCCGATCTCATGAGTTTATTATCGAGTAATAGTTCTTTAATTGATTACCAACACAGCGAAACAGGTGTCACACCTCTGATCGTCGCCTCGGGTCGTAATAAAGTTCCTATAATTGAAACTCTATTAGAATTTGGTGCAAACATTCTGTTGAGTACACCTAACAAATGGTGTGCAATAGATTGGGCCAAATATTTCAAACACGAAGAAGTGATTGACTTCTTAGAGGATTACTGTTCACAAAATGATATTGATTTGGATGAAGTGAATGATGAGACCGATAACGTCGACCTTTTAACTAATGAAGAGAAAGAAACACTTGATTTATATCACAACTGTTTCAATGACGATGAAGTAGATATTCAATTGATTTGTTCGCTTTTGGGCTATATATTAAAGCAATCGAGCTTTGGCTCAATTCTTATATTCCTTCCCGGCTATGACGACATCATTAAATTACAGGACTCTATAACTAATGATATGAAACGTTTTGATCCACAAGTTTACTCATTATTTATTTTACACTCACAAATGCAATGCTCTGATCAAAAGCGTGTCTTTCATCGACTTCCAAATAGTGTGAGAAAAATAATATTATCGACAAATATCGCAGAAACGAGTATTACTATCGATGATGTGGTGTTTGTTATTGATTGCGGAAAAGTGAAAGAGAAATCGTTTGACTCATTAATGGGCATCTCATCTCTTAAAAGTGTTTGGATCTCACAATCGAGTGTTAAACAGCGCCGCGGAAGAGCCGGTCGTACGAAAGACGGCGTATGCTTTCACTTGTTCAGTAAGAATCGCTTTGCAAATATGCAAACACACCAATTGCCAGAAATACTACGAATGCCTATCCATGAACTCTGTCTTCAGGCAAAACTATTAGCGCCAACAGATATAACTATTCACGAATTCTTGTCTTTAGCTATGGATTCGCCGTCGACTACTAGTGTTAGAACTTCTGTTCAGCTCTTAAGAGTAAACAACTTTATATTTATAGCTTTAATGCTATTTTTCAAATGTTTAATTGTATTGATTTGCAGACAATTGACGCGTTGGACTCAGAAGAACAGTTGACAAATCTTGGCATTCGTTTACTTGATTTGCCGATTGAACCAAATTATGGCAAAATGATTCTCTACGCCATTGTTCTCAAGTGCATTGATCCCGTTCTCACAATTGTTAGTTCGTTGACATATCGCGATCCGTGTAAGCAAACTATTTATTATTTATAACTTATAATACTGTAAATATACTAAAGTTTAATCATTTTTATTGTTGGCATTTCCTCTATTTTCTGCTTATAAATGGTTGTAATCTTTTTTGTTTCAACAGTTCTTATTCCCTCACGAAATGATGGAAAGAAGGCATTGGTTAATATCCGTAAAAAGTTTTCTTTGAATGCATTCAGTGATCACATTATTTATTTGACTGCTTTTAACGAATGGCAAAAAACAGGTCATAATACAAATCCTACGAAAGCGTATTTTTGTAGAGAAAATTTAATCTCAAATTCTACAATGGAATTAATATCTGGTATTAAACAACAATTATTTAATCAATTAAGAGCTTCGGGTTTTGTGAGAGACAGTCATGAGTTGAATAGAAATTCATTGAACTGGTCTGTTATAAAGGCTGCGTTGTGTGCTGGCGCTTACCCTAAACTTATTCGATTCGATGAAAATAGGCGTCAATTTTTGACTCAAAAAGACAAAATACGTTTTCATCAGTCCTCTCAACTCATGTTTGACCCCAATTCTGAAAAAATGATTCGCAATAGAACTAAAATAGCGGAAACACTGCCTTCCGATTGGCTCATCTATGAAGAGATGATACTTATCGGTCGCACTTCTTTTGCCAAATGCGTCACTTCTATCAGTCCTATAACTGTTGCTCTATTTTGTGGTCCAAACTATATTTCAGAAGAATTAAAACCTGAAATTAGAGTAAATAACAGTAAATTACAAATTGACGACTGGATCGCGTTTACTGTTGACCAAAAAATGGCACAAATGGTCAAATTTTTAAGAAAGCAATTACACAATGTTTTTGTTTCTAGAATTGACTGCTTATCAAAACCTGACTTACATTTTGATGACAGTGTTATTGACGTTATTATTAAAGTATTAAATTCTGCAGAGATTGAGTCTGGTTTCAAACCCATCGATGCCTTTAGTATCAAATCTAACAATACTTTAAAAGCTAATTATTTTGGACCCAAATATCAGGTATTTTTTTATTGGACATATGTTTGTCTTAAATCTATTTTTAAATTCATTTTTTGATTATAGAACAGAGAATACTATAGGGGAGGGCATTATCGCAATGAAAAACGCAGATACAAACAGGACAACAAATATTGAATTTAACCAATGAATAAGTTTTTTAATGCAAAGAATATTTATTTGTTTATCTATTAATTTCTAATAAGTAGTAATTGCATGTATTGTTGAATTTTTAAAATTTAAAAATTCTTTTGCATTCTATTGTAATATTTGTAAAGAACACAAAATAGTTGTTGATTTTGCAAAATAGACTTTGAAATACATTTATTTTGTTGTTAAAAGTGAAGTTTTAACATTTCAAAGTTCACATCAGATCATATGTTTGTTTGGTTATGAAAATTAATTATTAAAAACTGTTAAACTAAAATCCAAATACATTCATAATAATTAGTGGTTTTAAAATTTATCTTTTCTTCATTTTCAGTAATAATCTGATAATATCGAGAGTCATAACTCGAAAAAATTAAGCTCTGGTTTAAGTGACTGTTAATTTGTGTATATGTGTAAAGATGTACTGTATATACCTGTAAATTGAATCATGTAATCAATAATTGCACAGAAAATATCTCAAATAATTTGTATCTATTATCAGAAATACTTCACTAGAAGTAAATATTTTATTATAAAAATTAATAAAATATATAAATCCCGACTAAAAGTTAAGATTATTTAAAGATTTGATGGTTTTGATTATGCACTTACGTTCAGCTCAATAAAGGAAATTAAGTTTTTAAAGTTTTATTAATGTTTATCAATAAAAATGTTGAATAAAATAACAATAATGTTAACGTTTATCAAAAATATTTTATTATTTATTAATCCATTTATCGGTTTTGAAGACGATTGTCCTCTAAAGCGATTGCAGTTTAGGATAATTTATGGTTAATTGAGTTAATGGTCAGTCAATTGTTTGGGAACACAAAACTCTCACATATTGAAAGGGCTCACGAAAGGACTTATTATGTATTATGTATTATATGAACGGATTGTGTTTATATCTCTTTAAATGTTTTTAATATCGGTGTCAAAGTTCTGTTTAAATAACTGTAAAATTAATAAATGCGTTCATTAATTATAATTAATATTAATTAATATCGTTTTCTCAATAACTAATAGTCACTGAAAATGAGTAAACAAATTGTGAATGAAATGTGGAATGAATTAAATGAAAATAGTTTTAATAAACAATCATTTGAGAGATTTGGTGACGATTTATGTGAACTATTATTAAGTTATTTGTCAGTGAATCAGAAGAAACGCTTTGAATGTGTTTCTAAACAATGGCAACGATTAGTGTTTAATAAACAGAAAAGAGTTAAGCTTTTAATGAACGGCCAAAATGGGGGTTCGGTTGTAAATAAGGACCAAATCTTATGTAAAAGTAATACAGACTTAACAGCACTTAAAATAGTGGTCAAAAAGTTTAGATTTATTAAAGAAATAGAATTTATGGCCAATTGTGGAGATGTAGAGATGACTCGTATTCTTAATATAATTGCTGACAATTGTCTACATTTGGATCGTTTGCTCATAACTGATGTCAATTTCAATGAATTGGACGAACAGATGACTAAACGTTGTTTTGCAATAATAGGTCCAAAACTTTTGCACTTTAGCGTCACTTTTGCGAGCAATGAAACCAACAAAAGCAAAACATTCTTTATCTCAATGATTCAGTTCATGAAAAATATAGTTTCGCTTCGTTTTCACAATATTTCAGTTATTAATTCACAACAAACTCATTATTACCAACATTTAGAAGAAATATATTTTGATAATGAGGTCATTGATAGTGAGCTCAAGACTTTGAAAGAAAATTATTACAAACAGATTAAGAAATTAAGTTTGAAGTTAAATAGCGATAAAACCCATATTAATCAGTGTTTAATACAATTGTCGAGATTTGAAAATATTAATGAATTGAGTTTAAGAATCGATTTCAATAGTTATCAAAGTAATGTCACTATTAATAGCTCTTTACTAATGATCGCCAATAAGTGCACGAAATTAAAGAGTTTGCGATTAGAGGTCTTCCTAAAGAAAGATGTTCAACAAACTGGTCATCAGGTGGTCGACAAAGTAATAAGTGGTCAATGGTTTCAATTGTTGAGTAAGTTTCGTGTTTTGACTCGACTCAGATTTGCTCTTATTATTACTGGTTTTGCGACTCAGCCCAAAAACTATATGAATAACTACTTGGGATCAGTCTATTCGTTGGTCGACTGCCAACACCTGAAGCACTTGTTTCTTGTTCTCAAACAAGTAAATGATGACGTCTTCGAAGATATACCTCTCTGTTTGCCTCAATTGAAGACATTTAGTTTGGTCTGTAATGACTGCGTTATAACTGATTATACTTTACATTGTTTGGCAAAACTTCAAAATTTAAATGTCATTCGAATAACAGATTTGAAGAATTTTGGGATAAATATGTGCGACATCACCGACAATGGAATCTGCGATCTGATGGAGAACTGCTCTCGACTTCAAACTATTGAATTGAACTGTAGGGTCAGTAATAACTCTATTATGACATCTATTGTCACATTCGTCTCACTCCTGGAACTTAACCCTCGAATGAAACTTAACTTGTATTTGAAAGACGACGAAGACTTGAATGAATTCCTGACTATCAATGAGATAAACATTCCTCCGAGTCTTGACATTAACTTTATTGATGACATAAAAGAGACATATGTTTTATAAAAGTCATACTCTAATCATATTTATCACTCTTTCTCACCATTACTTTCGTATTTCATTTCAATTAAAAGAGTATTAAATTCATTATTTTCTATCAATTACTTTTACTTTCTGTTTCTTATTATATATATATTTTGTAAATTTAAGTTTATTCTCATTATAAGTACTTTTAAATTCATTTTCTCTATATTTTAAATATTAAATACAGATTTTGTTTAAATTCTATGTTCTATTGGTATACATTTGATATCTTTAACTCTATATTCATATTAATTAATACTTGTAATTGTTGTTTTGTATCGTTAAACGTGTTCGCTCTAAAATTTAATAAAGTTTTTGAAAAAATGTTAACTTATTCTCAAAACGAATAAATACAAAAAATGTAAAACTTGTGTCAAAGTTTTAGAGTTAGGAAAATAATATTTAACATTAAAAGCAGATGTCATTACTCTTTTGGATTTCACTTTCACTTTTATTGATCACATGTTTTGTTCAAACAAATCTTTAAATGTTTATTAAATTTAATTTTCATATTTATTCAAACAATTGTTAATTTAATTCAAATTTAGAAAATACTAAACTATTAAATAAATTGTTTTCTTAAAAAAAAGATGAATTAATACTCAATTGAAATAAAGTGATTGTTAATGAGATATCACTCAAAATG
>JAUJYT010001989.1:0-10001 GCA_033996565.1 Nanhermannia nana
GGTACCTTACCTTAAAATAAAGGAACAAGTGTTCCTATTATGCATTTGTAAGGAATCCCTTACAAATGTTAAAATGGGTGACATACAAGTTATTTTATATAAATATATTTGCACAACAAATCAATTTAATCTTTCATTATTTAAATTATCAAATTTTGATATTCAATGAACAAATAGTACTCATTAGTAACGTAATGTGGATATAAAGGCAGTATTTAATCAATTTTGACTCAATTCAAATTTATAGGAAGAAAGAGTGCGTTCCTATCAATACTTTAGAGTCCCTCTTTGTAATGATTTAATTATTCGTTGATATAGTGTATTAGAAAAATTCTTTGAGTTTATAAGATCGCAATTCAATACGTTGCGATATCACAAAAAACCAAAAGTAAACTCTAATGGGTGTTAAAATGATCAAAAAATTAGATGTTAAAAAATTGACATAAAATATGATTAATAATATAAATGAGACAAAAATCTTCAAAACATACAATCAATTTTTTAGTCTAATTGGTAAAGAATAAAGAGAATTAATAAAGAATTATTAAACTCAAAAATCAGAAACATAGCATTTTTAAATATTTTTATTTGTTTTCTGTTTTGCTTTAAACATTTAGTAAGCTTTAAATCTTATTTGTTTCGTGTGTCAGTTACTCACAACTCAGTAATTCATTGAGTCTCAACTCATTTACACTTTCATTCAACTCAAGTCAAACAATTTCTTCATATTTGTGACCAAGCAATCAGTTGATATTCTGAATTTGTCAAATATAGATATAATTAAACCAATTGAGATACGGCGGCAAAGGAGTGATCACCAGAGAATTCATCTTCAGATGTCATATAAAAAATTGTTCAAATATTGACAAAAATAAAGTCTGTATCAACTGAATGAGTGATAACTGTTACTTTGCTTCTTTGTTAGCTCTTTCTAACTGATAAAAGCTATACCAAGACTTTAATGAATGAAATTACTATTTGAAAATCTAAATTAATTCAATAAACTATTTTAACTTTAAGTTTAAATAATACGGTTTATTGGTTTCAAAAGCATATCTAATTCTATGTTAAACTCAGGAAAATAAATGCTTTAAAGAACCTAACTTTTGACATGTAAAATATGCTTCTTTTGCTTCTTAGATCTTTAGATGCAGTTTAAAGACATAATACCGTGTAATTTATCATATATTGTCGAAACTAAATTACTTTTAAGTTCATACATACTAATGAGTTCCTATTTAATGAATGAGCTGAAGTTTGTAAGTCTAATCAAAATAATTCTAATTTCACCGATAGGACAAGAGTTTAGAATGATTTTTAGATTGTTATTCACATTTTTTGTTAAAGAAATAAGTGAAGCTACAGGTATATCTATGGTTCACAAATTCAATCAATAGTTAAGCTTAAGAGTACCCAAACCGGCCTGACTTGTCAAAGACCACCACGAGAGTGAAGGCTTACTAAACTGTTGAGCTTAATGTGTGATGACTTGCACTAAAATTTTCAATAATAGTAATTTAATGGGTCTTTCCATAGAATTTTAATTCTGACCAAACTTTAACTATTATTTGAAATAATAATGAGATCAAAGAATTTTCCATTTATTTGGCAAATTAATTATCTGTTTCTTACAAATATCTATAAAACAGTTTGTAAATCAACTGCAAATCTATGATTGGCTGTTATGCCATTTTGTTGTGTATAAACTGTCAAACGGATGATATTAATGGTTTTAACCTCAAGTAAAACCGATGTCCCTAACCTGGTCATAAAGCTAACTGATCCGGTATTACATAAAATCTCTTTTATGTTTATTATTTACAACTATAGCTCTGCTTTTACAAAAATTATATATTTTTACTGTAATTAATATCGACTACACTGCGACTCATATAATCCCTATTTTATTAACCCTGAAATTCTATTTTTAACCCCATTTTACATTGATGAATAACAGACATACTATATTTAAATTGATTGTTTAAGTAAAATTCTAGCTTCTGCCCACGAAAATGATAAACTATAACCTAACTAATAACCGTTTATTGTTAGGTCAGGTTTATTATTATGGGGCACTAAACTTATATATAGTGAAATTTACTAAAATAAACTACAAATAGTCTTTTTCCCTAAGAAAAAAATTGTAAAAAACCTGTATAGAACAGCAAATAGGGATTATATGAGTCGCAATTATATGAATTGCAATTATGAGTCGCAGTGCTCCCATTAATATCACGTTAATGTTTATTATATTTTTCCCCAAAAAGGTTAATTTTTAGGCAATTGTTAGAAAAGTTATTGTAATTATTAGTGAATTTTGAAGCATCTTTCAGATTAGACTCTAGTGAAGCCTAAATATTTGTTTGTTTAAAACGTTTTTATGAACCAACTCCCCTAATAAGACGGAGATCTCACTGAAGCCCATGTTGAAAACCAGTGAAATTTTTACAGGTGGAACTTGTGTCGGCTGTGGGCGAAAGCTAAGGGCCGAGGGGTTGTTAAAAAACACTGAATATGTGGCCAGCATATAGCAGAAGAAATGGCACCCGCTTGGGATTCGAACTCGAACCCTTTGATCCGAGAGCGAAGCCATAGCGAGTCGCGCCACTCTCAAATATTTAATTTTGTTATAGTTTTAATTTAAATACATTTAAATAAAATTTTATTTAAATTTTTCTTATTTGCACTTTAAATTTCTATTAAAATTTACATTTGGTATAATGGGCTGATGGCAAAGCTTGCTTTTCGAATGCAATGGCGTCTTCACCAAAACTAGCCAACACGTTTTTAGCTATTCTATGCACCTAAACTCTGATCAATCTTGATGAAATTTATTTTAAGTAGTTAATTTTAATTATTGAAATAATAATAAAATCATTTATATAATTGAAGTATTAATGGCCAAAGACTTTTTACAAAATAAGAAAAAATTTTAATTATAAGATCTGATGAAAAGCTTTAACTTGGCATATGTCGCAACCCATTTGGATAACTGTATGGTAGGCTACACTAAATTGTCGCAATTTTAAGTTGGATGCGTAGCCTTACTCCAAGTTAGAGATTTCAAGTTAAACAAAAATACAAGGCTTTCAATCATTTTTTAAAGTCCTTTCAAATGATCAGAATCTTAAAATTTTTATTATCTAGTTCTTTATAAATTCAAAGGGCTCTTTATATGAATTTACCTTGCTAAATAATTATCTTAATATCTTAATAAGCCTGTAATTCATGCCTCTTCCTGATAAAGTTTTTGGAAGACTCTATTTTACTCAAAAAAATAATTATCAATTAATTGAGGTATTATTCCATTTAACTAAACAGTGAATATAAATACAGTAACGCTTTCAGCCTTTTGTGATTGTGAGCCCAGGAATGCACCTTAAATGAAATTATGCCAATGCCTCCAATACAATAAAAGCAACAAGTCACATCATAATAGAAAGCAGTACAAGAGCTCACTGAGCTCACCCCAGTTAGTAGTGCACTACGTTATGGTCTCAGTGCCCCGATTTTGATCCCAGACCAGAATAAAATCATAGCCAGCTGTATCGGTATCTGTCATAACCCCTGCAGAACTTCTAAAGCAATGTGTATTTCTTAAATATACATCTGTTAAGGCTCTTTCCGGTCTCTCTGATAGATAAAAACAAATAGCTATGTACAGGGTGTAAAATAATGATTGCCTCCCCCACTAGAGCAGAAACTAGAGTAAAACCGACTCCATATATGGATTCCACGCGAAAAAATACATTAAAACATGCCTGGACAAGGTCCGAACCTTTGGGAAGGGTCCATTTCTAGATTTCTTAAAAATCAGAGGGGGTCAAAACTCTTCGGTTTTCTGAGACAATTTTTTCTCAAAACGCATTTTTCCGCTAAAAAAATTTTTCGCACCAATTTTTTTAAATTTTCCCCTTTTTAGAGAATCATTAAGAAATCATAGATTTTAATGCTATAGTTTGATGCATTAAAACAAATCTAATTAAAAATATTTAAATTTCAATCAAAGAAATATTTATCAGAGTCAAAGGGGGGACCAAATGAAATTTTCTCAGAAAAACCCTAAGGGGACCAAGGTACATTTTTTTTAAAAAAAAAGCTTGGAAAAATCAAAGGGGGTACCAAGCTATGCTTTTTTGATTTTCAAAATTTTCTGGAGGGGGGGGTCAACCCCTAGGCAACACTATGCCTAGTGCAGGTATGCATCAAAATAAAGTTTTTCAAAATTTTGTGATCAATGGGTATCGTCATATGGGTACAGAGGTCGAGAGTGAGATTTTATTCACTTTTTAATTTTTAATATCTTTAAAAGTATTGTCTATTCGTGTGTATAACCTTTTCTATGTGATGACCCTGTCTTTTAAGTACTAATAGACACCATATTTTAATGATAGGAGCGCGTTATGAATCTTGACCATCGAAAGTTTACGCCACTCCTGTCTCATAACTTTCCAAAGCTTTTCAATATGTTTGTGATCATTCTTATGATAATTTCAAGCAATCTGATGATAAATAGGTCTCAAAGCATATTTCACATAATAATCTGAATTGATTTTAATATTTTTGTCTTTACACTAAATTTTTGAAGTTATATAAATTTTATTACAAAGTTCTTATGTGTTCAACTTTATCTGATTCGCTTCTTTAGTAAGTAAATGTTCGAAACACCATAGTTTTAGCAAAAAATTGAAATTATTTTTGAACCAAGAGGCATAGATCAATAATTTTGGCACCATTTGAACCGACTCGTTAAATACTAGCGATTTGACATATCATGTGACTTTTAAGAAGCTCCGCCCACTCAGAAACAAGATTCACGTGAAATTTACGAAAGTAGGCGTATCTCGTGAAAAGGTGGACGTGGCTCAAAATTTTTTCATAATCTAATTTCTTTTGATAAGTAGTATCGATTTGATCCATCAGCCATATTTTATGGCATGGCGCGTACTTAGTCTTTAACGATTTTCCATAACGCACACGGTAGGGGTTAGCTTAGGTATCTTTATCCCCTAATATTTTCAATAAATGAAAAAATACATAAACTTTTGAGATTTCAAATATACTACAACGAATTGTCTTTGAAAATTTTTACAAAATATTAAGAGAATTTTATAAAGAGTACAGTAATTGCCGTTAATAAAGAGTGAATGAGTGTATGTGTGTTGAAGAAACGAGATGACCAAGTTAAGTTCACTTCAATATACCGTATATAAACTTGTATTTTCCTTTTTTATTCTCTGATTTTTTAAATTTTGGTAACAAATTAAAAGAAAAATAGTAAATTTGTGAATATAAATACTAAATCTCAATTTTGGGAAAATTAGCGAACCCTTGAATTTGGGAAATTTGGGGAAATAAAATCTACTTTAAAATGATTATCAAGTGTTGTTATGTAACCCCACAAGTTTCGGGATATTCGGAATACTATATAAAGCTCGAGAATGCCAAATAATGCCAAATGATAATTGAAAGTTGCATTATGGTTTATATAAGACACAAGAGTTAGGGGAGCTAGGAGAGTTAGGAGAACCTAATGCTTTCCATTGATAACACACTATTTTAACATTTTTTGCATTTTTCAATTTTTTTATATTAAATTTAATCCTTTCAAAAAATTTATTAAATTTAACAACGCTAAATATAAACAATAATTTTAAATATAAGTCTCTTTATTAAATATAATAAATATATACTCAAATATGTGCTCTCTTTAAACACCACATAATTTGTAGAGTCACCAGAATAGGGATTTTGAAACTTATGATACTGTATAATCCGTTCATCGCGTGAGTGCCAATATTCTGACACTTTTACAGAAATTACGTTCATTATTTCCATTTTTCCCTTTAATTAATCAATTGCTCATAAATGCCAAAAGTGTACGTAATTTTTCGACGAATGCTAGACTATGAACGCACGCACGCACTCACGCAATGAACGGATAACAGTCTTTATTTTTCTCTAATTTTAAGTTTTAGCTTTTACAGTATACTGTACCCTATTTTCACGTTTGAGTCTATTTTTGCTATTTTGATACATGAACATTAGTTTCACCATAAAGTATGATATTGCACTTCAAAAGCTCTTTTTTTAACAAAAAATCTTTAAAAGTCACTTAAGAAGAAGCCTAAGAACATCTTTTTCATCACTCGTTTCTGTTGAAAAAACATTAAATATCAAGTTTACGCTCTATTCTTACAAACAAACTTTGCTGCAAACTAACAGACAATTCATCATTAAATTAATTCTGTGGCAAATGTTGTACAGTCAGTTCAGTGGTTTAGGCAACAAAAATGGTCGCTTACTAGAACATGACCAGTACCCATCGCTCCGACATAACCCAACTCAACTAAATCTACTTCAAGTTAACTTAATTTAAAGCTTTTTTCCAAGCTATATAAAAAACAGTGACTTGGCTTCGAATCGATCATTTTTTTATTACTTTGTAAATAATGATGTCCATAGGCTCGAAATAGCAGAACCTGAACCTAAACTTAAAACCTAGAGTCTGCGCCTGAGCCTGAGCTTAGGCTTTAAAAAAATGAGCCTAAACCTGAGTTAGAGCCTGAGCCTAGACCTTGTAAGCTTTCGTTTTTAACAATTATAAACAGATTATTTATTTAGAAAATTTTTCCAGAATTTCCATTGAGTAACACTAACTTGTAAGGTGACCATAATTAAAGAATTCTATAAGTTGGGTACCAATAAATTTTTGTTATATGAGGCGACATCGCAAAAATTGAAGATAAGACATTTTTCAAAATTGATACAGACCTACAATTAAATTCTAGAAAATTTCTGTAGTGTTATAAGTCGTCTATAAAAGTGTTTTTTAAATAAAAAAATGTGAGACAAAAATACTATCAATTTATAAATATAAATAATAATCAAAGATATACAAAAGTACAGGTAATATCTTATAAATGTTATAGTGTATGAAATAATAAACTATAACAATGTAAAATATTAAGTTACTGTGAATTCACGGGAAGATTTGCATACATTTTCTTCAGGCTCACAGCATGAGCCACATAGTCTGAGCCTGGCGATCCTAGGCTCGAAAACCCTAGAGCTTAGGCTCAAAAATGGCCCTCGAGCCGAAACTGGAGCATAGACTCAGCCAGAGCTTATGGACATTATTTTTTATAAAGTATCTGAAATATTTATACTATTAATGCTTTCATATTAATTGTAAATTATTTTTCGTTCATTTTTATTTAAAATTTTAATGAATTTGCGGTTTGCATACATTTATGTTTTCGGTACTTTTAATTAGCCTTTAATAGAATAATAGGAATAATAACTTAGTGTTCAAAACATTACATATATAGATAATTATGCAAAAAGTTGACTCCGACTCAACCCTGACTCAAACAAATCCATATTATGCATAAATGATCTCAAATAAAATAATGGGAATAATAATTTGTTTAATGTGTATCTCTATATAGTGAGAACCCGACCCTCAATTGAACTGCAGTCCGATCTACACCTCTAGTCATATGAAGCGAAGTTTGAATATTTGAATTTCTTATAACAATCACATACTGTATGTGTCTTATGTATTAACACTACTTTTTATGGTTTTTAATTATTATTATTATTAATATTAATAATGATTACAATAATAATTAATTAAATCAAAGTATTTTATAATAAATGATGTGATTTGTAATCAAAATATCAATGAATGTAAACAACGATAAAGTGATGGCAAACGTAAACAACAACACAAACAATAATCCATTCAGTGATTCAAACATTGGTTCAACCAATGGGTCAAACATTGACTGCGAATCTCGTGAGACATCTTATGTAACGTTCATGTCATCGATTCCGAGACTGTGTTCGCCAACCATTTGCGGAACAGCTAATTATAAGACACCCCTTCGTCATCATAAGAGACATGAAGAGAGTGAAGACATGAAGAACTGGTCGTTCAACTGGTCTATTGAACAGTTGGCTCTTTTGAATCCGTGCGAGTTCTCAAACACTGAAGACTTATTTGATTTCAAACAAATTGATGAACAAATAGTCTCTAAACTATTGGATGAACAGAACCATCAATTCTTTTCTCAACAGCAAATCATTCCGTCGCCAAAAACACCGCAAAAGAGCGCAAAACTTGTGCCACAAATAAATGAGAATTCAATTGACACCAAATGGTCTCCAATTTGTAAATTGAATAAAACGCCTGATTATCAGAATAGTGATAGTCTTGTAATGGATAGCTTTAGGACTCCATCCAATTGTTCAAAGTTTAGACAGAAGAAGAAATTGTTTGAAAGCGAAAGTGGAGTCAATTGTTCCACAAAAGACAGTCTTATAGAGAGTGAGTCTGAGTCTCATTCTGTTAATATATTTTCTCCCATATATTCTCCCAATTGGGCCAATACTTCGCTTTCCAGAAGAATCACTTATTTGAGTCCTATTTGTTCGAAGAGTCAAAATAATATGGATATAGATCTCGACATTCAGGACAATAACAGTATTTGTGAGACATCTATGAAAACAGAAATTGCCAGCTATTCGAGTATGACATGCGATATGACATCAATCGAATCTCAAACCGAATGTCCGAAGAGTCGTTCGTCTACTTATGACTATTTAGATAACGATTTTGATAATGATTTCCAAATTTTATGCCATAATAACCACAATTATTGCGATCGAGTTTTGAAACGATTTCTCGCAAAAACTTCAACGCCTTCTCATATGTGATGTTATTATATATTTTAATTGAATTTGTATTTTATTACGTTTTTATATATGTCTGAAGAATATACGAATGGTCTCTAAAAATTGCAAAGATATCACATTTATGTTGACATCATTTCATAAATTACATTAAAATAGTTGTAAAGATTTTAGCGTTATATCTTGTAATCAAATACACTATAAATAAGTTATTTTTGGGTAGTATTTAATGATATAAAGCTAATACTCAATTAATAAATTTAAGTTTAATTATCGTGCGTTCACATATTCATGTGTTTTATACGCAATCGATATTATGGAATAACTCATGCAATTAGAATGATATAGCAGTTAATTGTCGACAGCGTACAGATTGACTCGTCTATCAATCAAGTCCTAGAATATAATATACCCGTATATGAAGATTGGTTTGATTTGTGCATAACTTTTATTTATTGAGACATCCGATTGAAGATAGGAATTGGATTTTGACGTAAATCAAGTGAATCGCCATTTTATGAATGCATTTATTAGGATTAAACATATTTATTAATATTTAGATCCATAAAGGGCTCACTTTCATCAACTATTAAGACTTCATCAGTTGTATTCAGTATCGTACAGCATCAGACAAAGGAGGACCTGCCCTCCCCCCGCCCCCCAAGAATTTTGAGTTAATTCTTGATTTAATTAAGGTCTGTAGACAGAAAAAATATAGATTTTCTCCTATTGCTGGCCCCAACCATTTCTGGGTACGGCACTGGTTGTAATACAAGACTTATTACAAAAAAACAGGAAATTATTTTGAGACAAATAATTATTAACTCTGACTTATTTGGTCTTTGACTCAATCAAAAGCTGGATTCAAACATTTGACAAACAAATAATTGTGTTTTTGAGAGATTTAAACACTTATTTAAATAAAATCAAATTCAGAGAACTATTAATTTTCAATAATTTATTAAAGTTTATGAATGTTAAACAGACTTTAAAATAATTTATTAGTTATAAAATTTAATTTTTAGAAAGTTTTTAAATGATTACTATTTTTAATTATTAATATAAGTTTTGAATCTTAGAGTCAAAAATAATTAACGGAAGACTATTAAAGTTAAAATTAGTTTATATTAATATATTTTAAACATATTTAGAAGGAGTTAAGTTTAAAAGTTACACTATGTTCGTACGGTTTAATTAGAATACATATATATTATACGTAATTTATATATATATATATCTATCAGTTTTTGCTTTAGGAACACTTCTCACTAACTTTAAAATAAAGAGAATAAAGAAACCTTTAA